>CATIWR010015477.1:0-16694 GCA_949677035.1 Omphalea diandra | reverse complement strand
TAACACCATTATTTATGATGTTATAACATGCACACAACATAAGACAATTGACCATGCAATTATACAAACATTACATATATTTTCAAGTATCCCAATTACAACAGTGCAAGTGTCATTGTTGTGTTTTCTCCAAATTCACATGTCTAAATGCTTATTTATCAAATGCATATATTTAAATATTATGTAATTTAAAATGTATATGATTTGTGTTGGGGATGTTACACCTTATCCTTTTTAGGATCAACATTAGGTTGTGTCACTAGCATGACAACCTTACCCTTCTTTTTCTTAATTTTCTTTTCCTCAGCATCACATAGGTTATAAGGTCATTAATGGCCCAGATAGTGTTTTGGGTGTTATAGGCAGTCTTGATTTGACTAAATTTAGGAGACTAAATGTTTAGGGCTTGGTGAATTATGAATTCATAAGTTTGATTTGAAGGTGAACTATATTTAGAAAGTATTCCCTCACACTCCCACTATGGTTATATTTCATACTGGTTAACTGACTCATAAAGGTCTCAGTCTCGTCCTTATCAGATACGTAGGTATCTTCTACAACAACAAGAAAAACTTTAGCAGTAACATCAATGGACAAACTAGTCCTAAGATATTCAGGAATAGTTTTCCTTGTGACCATAAGACTAAGATGATTAAATCTCTTCCACTTAACATGTAATTCCATTTCCTTGATATTGCTTTCATGGGTGGGTTTAGCGGTCTCATTCTTATAAAGGACATAATCTATCTCACTCATTCTCAAAATAAATGAAATGTCCTCTTTCCATCTCTTAAAGTTTGTGTTAGTCAAGAGTTCAATAATCACAGTACTATTATTGAGACTAAAGGAGACTGTTTGAGACAAAACAAAAACATGTTTTGGAACCGGGCTATGTATAAAATTCAAGTTATAATTTACATGATCTAGAAAATTATGGCATCACTATATATTCCCCTTTAAACAGAACATGCACATATAATAGAATTTATAGTTATGAAGTACACAATCAAGATTACACTAATTTTTGAGAAATCTATCCCATTTAAGTAGATAGAGACTCTAGATTAATGCAACTATTAACACAAATAGCTTCATTCTAACACCCACTCCCAAAATCAATGCATCTAATAACCTCATTTGTGCAAGTTATTATATACATTAATTAAGAATTATCTCTTCGCAAAAAATTAAAAATAACTCTACGAATTTCAATAGATGTTCCACTTTGGTGGTAACACCCATGTCAACTCATAAATTTATTTTTAATTAGAGATTAATAAAAGCCCAATTAAAATACATACCAAACGCAAATATATATGTCAAACCTATATAAGGTATCAAACATAATATACCTTAATTTTAAATACATGATTATTATCTCATATATATACAAATCAAATATTTATTATTTATTTAATTTATTTTATTACAAATATAATATCACTAAATTATAAACTGACAATTAGCTATATATAAACCACCCAAATATATATATATATATATATATATATATATATATATATATTAATAATCATTGAAATGAAATAAAATAAAACATACCATGATGAACATTAAAAAATAAATTGAAATGGATGAGTACCGAAGTCGCTTTTCTGCGTGAAAACCAAGAATTGTTTGTTACTTTTCGTTGAGTTGGGATCAATGAATTTGTGCAAATTTTTTTAATTAATCTCTTCTTTGGATAAAACAAGTAAATAGACTCGTAACTTAATTATCAATATAAAATATTTAGGGTTATAAATCATGTACAATCTCAAGCTCTAATATCACATGTGAGAATTTATTCAGGATCTAGTACATGAATATAGAATACTAATTAATAGTTATGCGGAAATGAGTTTCATGTCTATTTGCGTATTAGATCCGAAATTGTTTTGAGTCATAATTTCAACCATTGAAATTAAACACAAAGAAATATATCAAAAGAATGAAAATTGAGCACTAAGTCTTCCTTTACGATATTTTCTCAAGATGATTAAAAATGGATGCAGTGGCTAGGGTTAGCGTTAGAAGGCAGGAGAGAGAACTCAATCTATTTATAATGAATTTAACAGACTCACTCATTACAAGTCTATGTTGAATTAGGCCTATACATAAACACCTTCCATATCGGCCCACAAAATGGTGTCATAAGCCCATAACTCATTTAATCACAATTTAATTGAGTTTATCCACTAATCAATAAACTATATTATTCAGTTCGTTTTATAAAAATTAAAACAAACTAATAATTAATATTGACTCACATAAAAATTCTAATACTTATCACGATAATTATCAATGATAATAAAATATTATTACTAATACAATTTTAGTAGTAAATCTATAGTTTGAATGACAATAAGAGTTGTTACAGTTAACTCAACCTATTTATAATGAATTTAACAGACTCACTCATTACATGTCTATGTTAAATTAGGCCTACACATAAACACCTTTCATATCGGCCTACAAAATGGTGTCATAAGCCCATAACTCATTTAATCACAATTTAATTGAATTTATCCACTAATCAATAAACTATATTATTCAGTTCGTTTTATAAAAATTAAAACAAACCAATAATTAATATTGGCCCACATAAAAATTCTAATACTTATCACGATAATTATCAATGATAATAAAATATTATTACTAATACAATTTTAGTAGTAAATCTACAGTTTGAATGACAATAAGAGTTGTTACAGTTATTTTCTTTTATGATAATAAGTTAAAGTTATCATCCCAATTATTTGATTTGACCATTAATTTATGACAATATTATGCAATATGTGATACCTTATATAGTATTAGTTATAATAATTATTGTAGTTAAACCACTTTTTTTGTCACGTAAATTCAAAGTTATCATTTTAGATAATTTAAAAATGTATTTAATTAAATTAGATTATTTAACATAAAAGTGAAAGTATAGATTTTTTATGTTAATTGCTTTTTTTTTTTTATAAATACCACTCGTATAAATATGTAAATTCGAAATGTCATATCATTGCTAAATCTGATTAAATTCAACATGAGCTACGAATCATATGAAAATAAAAGTATATATTTAACAATTGAAAAAAATAAAGAATTGTATTACTTTGACCAAGGCGAAAGTATAATTTTTTTTTTTATATTATTTACCCGCTTAAAAATTAATGTGGCTCACTAAGGTTCTAACAACCCGGCACAAGCTTCAAAAATTTAGTGAAATTTTGTCACTTGTATATATAGAGCTTGATGTATAACTAATGGAGAAATTTAGTGAAATTCGTCTGGAGTTATCTATTAAATATTTTTAAAATAAAAATCATTAATGTTAGTATTTCCCTCTAATTCTATAGATGATAATCTTTCTTTTAATTGTTTTCTGTCTAAATTATCTTCATTTGACATAATAAATGCTACTCAAAATAGATATTTTAAATCTTTTATTTTTTTTTAATTCAATCCTAAAAAAATATGAATAATAATTCATTTAATTTTTTTGTTTAATTATACAAGTACCACAAATGTCATTTTCAGCTGCATTGCTGTATTGTAGATGGCCAAATGGAGAATTTCAAACTTGGAAATTTCCAATGTTGGTTCCCTTGTCAAATTGAGAGGAAATTGAAAAGTTAATAAGAGTCCTCCCCCCTCTTGTTACGGTATGTCGTCATAATCGTTAAAATGACCAGTCATAATCAGAGTTACCACCATATGACTTTGTGGGTTTGGCGTTGCGAGGACGCTGATAAAGCAAGACAAATTATGCTATGAAAAGATATTCTATAAAACACTAATGAAATATTCTAATGAAGTAATAGAAGCGAAAACAAAATTAGTTGGGAAACCCATAATTGCTTTCTAATTAATCATATAAGACTTGCATATTATATAGTGCTGATCTTATGTTTGTGCATCAATTCTCAATGTTTGCTAGTGGAAGTCTCCTCTTTGCTGTATTTGTAGTCTTTATTCTCCCCCATGGGATCATTGCTACAAATAGCAGTTACAACTGCTCTTCTTCGTGTGGTAGTATCCTTATCAAATACCCTTTTCGACTTAAAACCGATCCCAAAAGCTGCGGCCACAAAGATTGGGAACTTTCCTGTGAAAATAGACTTCTGGAATTATATTTGTCTTCAATTAAATATTATGTGCAGGCGATCAATTATAATAACTCCACGATACGGTTGGTGGATGCTGAGATGCAGAAGGATAATTGCTCCTCCATCCCTCACCCTGTAGATTTGTTCACTGCAGAAACATTTTTCTATCCATTTACATATAGTGATGTAAGATATGGTAATATTAGGTTAATCTTTGTAAAGTGCGCAAATCCAGTGAACTCTCCGTTTTACGTTGATACTTCTGCTTGTAATGACAATGGTAATGATTCTGTTACTTTCTTCTTTTTATTTTGGAAGCAGCTGATTATTATTATTATTATTAATTAGATTCTAACTCAGGTTTGAACTCACAACCATACAATAATTCCAATGGAGCTGTTTATTCTTATGTCGTGGCTGGGCCCACTGATTATGTCTCGGATTTGGCGGACTCGTGCCGTATACAGCTGATTTATCCATCCTGTTTGACGCCGGAAGATGTGACGAACAACAGTCTTTCCTATATGGATGTTCACAATAGTATGGCTTATGGGTTTCAGCTTTCATGGTTTGGAGCTTGCTGTGATATCCCCCAACCTCACATGTGCGGACTTGAAGATCGATATGTCTATTGCGGCTGTAAGTTAAACTTCTTAACATTTTGTTAAAATTCGTTCAGAACAAATGAATTTCATAAAATTTAATGACATTTTATTGAATTTTATATTTTCCATATTTGAAATATAAACAAAATATTTGTTTTAATTCTAGAAATTAAATTTTATAGAATTCAAAGTAATTAAGTCAAATTTCTATCAAATAGATAGAATTTCTAAATGAATTTCATAAAAAATTATGACATAAATAAAATATATTATTTTATTTTATTATATAAATTTTACTTTTATAACTAAACATAGTATTGCAATTATTATATTATATGTGAGCCCAATTATTTTTTGTGCAGATTCTGAATCCAGGTGGTCCTTAGTCGTGTACCAGATAGAAGAGTTTGCTTGGATTATACGGGATATGTTCAGTCGTGTCTTCGAAGCTGTCCCCATTTGTAGGTCCTTATCCACTTCTTTGCAGAATAATATTTATTGACAATTGACGTATGTATATATATATCAATTGATATAAAATAGAGTTTATTTAATATAAATATCATGTTTTATAGTAAAAAAATTACTACAATGTATGTTATGTTATTCATGCTTTGTCATTTATTTAACTAACAACTCTATTATATTTTTGTTGCAGTGAAACCTTTTGAACAATTTATTGTTGGAGGTAAGTAATATATACATATATATACTAGTCATAAATTTGCAAATTGTGTAGCATGATTATAATAATTAATTTTAAATTAATTTATTTTTTTTATAAAATAATCAGTTAATTAATTGAACAACTAAAATATATATATTTTATAAAAATTTTAATATTTATTTTCATATATACTTAGTAGTCTCCAGTCTTTCTACAGCAGACCAAGGCTTCATTATTATTTTCAGAATGATTATGTTGCACATAATTATTATATTTACATGAGAAGGCTCTTATTGAAATTTGTTGGTGTTGAAACTGTAAGATCTTTTAATATAACATGTGTTTGATCTCTTACTCCCTGTATATTCTATTGACATTACTCTTTTTGTCAATGTCTAGGCTCGTTGGACGATAAAGATAAAGGTAAGCAGTCATATAGTAATTATTAATTAATGTTGTTGTGCAATGCTTTTAAAATCAATAAATCGGCCGGCTAATTAATTTTTAGTTTAGTTGATATGATTGATTTAATTGATTCTATTTAATTAATTTAATAATAAATAAAATTTAAAAATATTATTAAAATAATTTTTAAAAATCAGAAAAATACTAAAAATATAAATATATTTATTATAACAAAAATAGAAAAAATAATATTAAAAATTGATCTAAATCAAATCGAATTTGTCACTGATATGATTTCTGATTATACTAATCCAATTTTGAAAAACATTGTTGCTACGTTAAGAAATGTTTTAACTTTTAGAAGGGATAATAATCCTAGATAGAACCTATAAAATTATATCTATAGCTTCTCTTGCATAATTTAAGAAGAAAATTATGTCTGTTAATTTTAAAATTTATGCTGCATGTTTAATCCTTTGCAGATTTGCAAATTTATCTGATTGCTATTGTTCATTTCTTTTTTATTCTCTGCAATGTAATACTGTGGTGTTTTGAGGCTCCATTTGTTTTCACCTTTTAAATCTATAAATGGCGAAAAAGGCATTTATCTATATATTATTCAATCGAAGAATTCTTGCAAAATCATCAATGTCTTGCATATTTAGTTATGTAATTTTTGTTTTTTTTCCTTGTAGGTTTGCACGTTTATCTAATCGCTCTTGTTCGTTACTTTTTTATTCTCCACCATGTGCTATGGTGGTCTTGTGGGGCTCCATGTGTTATCATCTTTTTGATCTATAAATGGCGGAGAAGACATTTATCCATGTATTATTCAATTGAAGAATTCTTGCAAAGTCATCAAGATCTCATGCCAATTAGGTATTCTTACTCAGATCTTAAGAAAATAACAAAAAGATTCAAGGAGAAATTGGGTGAAGGAGGTTTTGGTTTTGTATATAAAGGGAAACTTCGTAGTGATCGTCTTGTGGCAGTGAAGATGTTGGGTAAATCTAAAGCCAATGCCAATGGACAAGAATTTATCAATGAAGTTGCAACTATTGGTAGAATCCATCATAAAAATGTGGTGCAACTAATTGGTTATTGTGTTGAAGGATTGAAACATGCTCTTGTGTATGAATTCATGCCGAATGGATCTCTGGATAAGCATATATTTTCTCGAGAAGGTAGCGTCCAAATAAATATTGAGAAAATGTACGAGATTTCTCTTGGAATAGCTTGTGGAATTGAATATCTCCATCGAGGTTGTTACATGCGGATTTTGCATTTTGATATCAAGCCACACAATATTCTTTTGGATGAGAAGTTGAATCCAAAAATTTCAGATTTTGGACTAGCAAAATTACATTCCACAGATAATACCATTGTATCTCTCACAGCAGCAAGAGGAACCATAGGTTACATGGCTCCAGAATTATTCTACAAAACTCTTGGAGGAGTCTCTTATAAAGCTGATGTGTATAGCTATGGAATGCTGTTGATGGAGATGGCTGGAAGGAGGAGAAATTTGAATGCATTAACAGAGAATTCAGATAACATTTACTTCCCCACATTCGTATATGACCAATACAGTAAAGGCAATGATATTGAAATGGAGTATGCTACAGAGGAGGAAAGGAAAATAACAAAAAAAATGTTGATAGTGGCTTTATGGTGTATACAATTGAAGCCCAATGATCGTCCTCCAATGCACAAAGTGATAGAGATGCTTGAAGGAGAAGTTGAAACCCTACAAATGCCTCCAAAACTCTCCCTCTGGCCACAACGTGAAGCTAATAACTCTACAGGGTCAACAAATCTGCCACTAAGTGAGCATAGTATGAGTTCTATTAGTTTGGTCATAGATGCAGATTATACCATCAACAAGAGCCTGCAATCTTCCTAACAAAATAAGAAACCAGATTTTGCACAATCTTCCTTCGACTGATAAAATAACGTGAGTTGTGCCAAAATAAACACAGATATTAAATTAGTTCCCAAGAGAAAATTCATAATTTAGTGAAAATATCATCTCTACAACCATTATGAAGAACTTTTTCATGTTTCAATTATATCAAGTGCAATGGGTTGCTTATAAATTTGTACATTTTGTTATTAGTCCTTTTTTTTTTTTTTTGGGGCTATAACAGGGCCCCTCTATGTGAATCTCTTCAAATAAAGTTCACCCTTATGCTACAGGAAAATATTCTTTTAAAAAAATCATCCTATGATAAAAACTAAAGTTTCTAACTTAAGATTTGTTAATTTTCTCAAATGTATATTTCTATAAGAAGTGATCAATTCGATTGTTTAAAAGAAAATGAAAATAAAATTATGATTTATCAATATAAGGTGTTTGGAAAAATATGTTATATTTTAGAGTGTATTTTACTCTGATAGTCAGAGTATTAAAAAAAAAAAAAAAAAGCCATTGTGACCGATGCATTTGAAAAATGTTATTCACAATGGTTCATTATCAACTTTTCTTGAATATAATTTGCAAAATTTAGATGTTAAAAAAATAATAATAAATCGTGCCATTATGAATAATGCAATAGGTATAAAGGTTCTACTCCTTTTTTGAAACCATATTGGTCTTTATTTTTCTAAAACATACGATTTAAATGTTTTACTTATAAGTAGAAAAAATTTTTATATAAGGAAAATAATGTTATACTTAATATTTAATAATTAATGAAAAATATATACATACAAATAAATATTTTATTTGTAAATATAAATTTTTATATTACAAAAAGAATGCTATACTTAATATTTAATAATTGATGAAAAATATATTTGATTAAGAAAACATTTTTATTTGATAAAATGAATATTTAATTATATCTAATAGGATATGGGAAAATATAATTGATATGGTTCAATGAAAAAAAGTAAATGAATATATTTCGTTATGTTAAATTATACTAAAAATATATTAAAATAATGGAAAAGTATAAATATAAGAAACAATACTTTATAAAATTATAATATTTGTTAAGATATAGTTTTTTAAATTTAAAAAACACCAATAAGTTAAAATGTGAAAAAGTTTAAATTAGCAAATATAAAATAAAATACAATGTAATTAATCAAGTTTTTGTAAGAAAAAAAGAAAAAAGCTATGGGCCTATTTGGTTTGGTTTTTTACTTTGATTTTGTTTGTTTATGTTGTAAAAATTTAAAAATTAGAATAATTATTAAATATATAATTTTGGAATTTATTTTTTAAAAAGATAAATAAAAGTTATTAAAACTTTGTGAAAACTATTAAAATGATTTTTACTTATTTTTATAACTCATTTTTCAAGAAACACTCTATGAATTGAGAAAAATGAAAATAAAAAATTACATTCCATAACTAATATCAAATAGCCTCTAAATGTTATAGCCGGGACATCTAAATGCAATATCGACTAATACAGCTGCGGTATCTAATGGAGTATGAAGTAGGGGTTGTCTTTGTCAGGCACACCTTCATTGTCATTGCTTTCAATATCATGCATATAATGTATAAACCAATATTTATGTGTGATATTACCTCTTAATATATGTTGTGTACAGAGGCGGCAGTTTTTTTTACTCGATCCGAAAATTCGAATTTATCGATAAAAAATTACTCAAATCTGATTTGAATTCGAGACAAATCCAAAATGACTTGAACTCAAATGACCTGAAAACTTTTGGGTCAGGTCAGGATCAATCTCGACGAATCATGTCAAAATTAATATTTAATAAAATATATATTTAGACTCAATTGACGTTGTGAATGCTAGAGAGAGAATATTGTGAATGTTTAGAGAATACATGACCCCAAGGTATTGGTCTAATTTCTCTATTTTGAATGATGTGTTTTGAATGCTAACAAAACAATGACAAAACCTTAAGAAATACTAATGTTTGTATTTTAGTGTTTTTGTTTAAGTGTTGCAGCTTGATCCTTCCAATGGGCATTGAAAGATAAACAATGGATGTTGATTGAATGTTGCAAATAGCCAAAGATTGCAATGGACGTTGGAGAAGTGCTCTAGTTTGAGCTATACACTCTAGACCTAGCCACATGCATTGTGGTTTCGCAATGTGCATTGATCTGGCCTAGCAACAAGCATTGCATATTCGCAACAGGCATTGTGGTTTTGTAATGGGCATTGATTTGGCCTAGTAACAAGCGTTGCATATTCACAACAAATGTTGAAAAAGTGTCTAACATTGAGCTAAAGTTTTTGGAACTCGAAATGAGCATTAGTCCTCCAATAGGTGAAGGTGTTGCCAATCGGCATTGCGTGTACCTCAAAGGCCGTGAAAAACAACTGTGCAAATTTTGAAAAATAGAGTACTAAGTTCAAGCTTCATGGAAATGAACAACGAGCATTGTTCATACTCCAATGGGCAATGAAGTTGAGATCGACGGGCGTTGAAATATTGTCAATGGGCGTTGGAGCTATCTATTACAAGTTCAATGGGCGTTATTGAGAAGCAACGAGCATTGTCAACTCTAACGGCTAGTTTGAAGAAAAGTTGTCAAACTTAACTTCAAGTACTTTAATTACCAATTTTGTAGCTTGGGTATATAAGGAGTATTTTTGAAATGATGTTAGAAACTTTGGAGAACATTTGCAATCAACTAGAGAACATCTAAAAGCTATTTGTGCAAACCTTTTAGTGTTGCTTTAATTTGGGTAGAGTGATAATTACTTTGTAACTTTTTGAGAGTAGGTTTTCTTGAGCACTAAAAATATAATTGTTGCCTCTTTTGAGAGACATTGACATTGTTTGGATTTGTCCTTACCAGTGGTTAAAAGGTTGGTATTGTATCTTAGAAAAATACTAAGAGTTGGGTTGATTCTCTTGTTTTTTGTTAAAATAGAGTAATTGTAAATGTTGTTGTTGAACTTATAAAAGGAAATGTTGTTCTTGAGTCTTAAAAAAGGAAAAGTTGTCCTTAAGCCTTAAAAAGAGAAAGATTATTCTTGAGCCTGCAAAAGAAATAGAAAGGTATAGGGAGTGAACTAATTACATTGTCGAACCACTATAAGTTTTTGTATTGATTTGCGTTTGTTGGTTTTGTTACCTTTGTTAGTTTTTATTTACAACCCAATTCACTTCACTTTTGGGTTGTCTTATCTCCATCCACACCAACATTTAACCCTTGCATTTTTCAACAAATTCAATTAAATTCAAAATTAAGTTTAAATATTACTAAGATAATAATTTTATTTTTTCTCAATTTAAATATTTTCATAAAAATATCAAAATTTTTATTTTAATTGATGAATAAATAATTTTATACTAATTTCATGTTTTAAAATTATAAATTTAATTTTTTATATATTTAAATAATAAATTAATAAATCCTTAATTTTTATTTTAAGGATAAATTTTTTGAGAATGTTTTGATTATATCATATAATTGATTTTTTTAAAATATTTCTTAAAAATTTTTATTTTAAATAGTTTTGATAATTTATTATCTAAAATATATAAATTAATTTTTAAGGAGAGAAAGGAATAAAATTTTTTTAAATGAGAGATTGAGAGATTTATAAATTATAATTTCAAATTTTTTGATTTTTTAATTTAAATATAAAATTATCAAATAAAATTATATAATAAATTTAATTTAATTAAGAAATGAGATTAAATTGAATAAAGTAACATCTTAATCAAGCTCATATAATTGATTTTTTTAAATATTTCTTACAATTTCTATTTTAAATAATTTATTATTTAAAATCTAAAAATTAAAATTTTAAGGAGAGATTGAGAGAAAAAAATTTTAAATGAGATATTGAGAGATTTTATGAATTATAAATTCAAAATTTAAAAATTTATAGATTAAATATAAATTAAAAATTTTCATATATAAGTATCTAATAAATTTATTTAAGCAGAAAATAGATTAAATTGAATATAAAATAAAAATATCATTTCAATTAAGTTCATATAAATAATTTTTTAAAAATGATATTTAAAATAATTTAAATAATAATTATTTAAAATATAATAATTACTTTTAAGGAGAGATCGAGAGATTTTATGAATTATAAATTATAAATTTTTATTTTTTAAATTAAATATGAAATTAAAACTCATCATCTAAAAATATAAAATAAATTAATTAACCAAAAATGAGATTAAATTAAATAAAAAAATATCATCTTAATTAAATTCATAATGCTTTTTAAATATTTCTTTGAAGTTTTTCTTTGAATAGTTTAAAATTTTATTATTTAAATATAAAATTAATTTTTTAAGAAGATTAAGATAATTTTTTTAAAAAAAGAGAGATTAAGAGATTTTGTAAATTATAAATTTAAATTTTAAAATTTTTAATTTCAAATTTAAATGTAAAATTTAAAATCATCATATAGAAGTACATAATAAGTTTAATTAAGTAAAAATAACATTAAATTGAATAAAAATAAAAGTAATATATTAATTAAGCAAACTTAATTTTAAGTATAATTAAACTAAGTGAAAAGTATAAGAGTCAATTGAGTCTAAATGTACTCTACTAAATTATATTTGACATGAGATATAATTAAAATAAATTCATCAAATTACAGTGTTATTGACTCAATTAGAGGTTTAAAAAATAATTTAATATCGTATAATGGTCTAACTTCTTTTGAAATCCAAAACATATCCATATTGACCTGAATTTCTTATGTATCCCTAATATGATGATTTGATCTTGATAAGATTCGTAAATTCATGCCTATAAAAAAAATGATTCAAAATTGACTCGATCATAAATTAACAAATCCAAAATTAATTCCATCCGATTTATTTTTCACCTATAATTGTAACTATGATGATAGTCATTAGTAGATATTGCAAATGGATCGGAGGTTCAAGTTGGGTCAATTTTTAATCAAATTATTTTTAAGTTGATCAATTTTGGGTCACGTTTTCCTGTAAATTTGATTGGATAAGCTTTGAGTTGTGAGCAAATTGGATCAAGTTATCAAGTCAATAAGTAGAAAAGAATTTTAGCTATTATTAGAGTTTCAAATTGAGTCTTTTGACTTATTAAAATAAAAAATATTATTTTAATTTCAAATTTTAAAAATATTTTAATAATTTAAGTCAAAATAAATTTAAATCATTTCAAATTAAGTTAAAATTGGCTCAATATAAAAGAGACGACAAATTGATTGAGTCATATTGGAATTTGATTAAACTTGGATTGAGGTTATTTTGAATCATCTTAATTTTGGATAATTTCAAATCAGATATTTTTTGGAGCAGTTTTGAGTTGCATCATAAATTGTCACTCTAACTAATAATTACTGGGATAGTTCGGTCAATAAGAGTAAACGGGGTGATGTATGATAGACATAATATTATTATAATTAAATACATTTTTTATATGTAGTAAAGATTATATGAATTAAAATAATATTAATTATATGACGTAATTAGTATTACGTAAGTTTCTTTTGTAATGCCAAACAAAACAAGATATACGTATGGCCTGCTAACATGGCAATGAGATGCTTGAACAAAAGCCCATTTGTTAAATTGATGAAAGATTACAACGATTAGAGAAAAAAGAAGAAAAAAAAGACTCTGAAATTGTTTGTATAGCTATCTCTAAACTCTTGGTCCATTTTTCCGGTATTCTTTCCTTTGTGTTTACCCGATTATGGCTGGAAGCAGCTCCTTCTCCCCTGCTAATCTGGAAGATAATAATGCCAAACTTTCAATCGCTAAGGAGGACGAGAATGGGATTGCTGTGGATGGGAGTGCTTTAATGCAGATTGAGGATTGGGTGTTTTGATTTTGAAACACTAATACTGAAGATAAATGCTCCCTTTTTGCGACCATCTATTGGAAGTTATCGACTCACAAGAATGATTGGGTATGGAAGGGAAGATCTTCAATCTTTCACAGTCTAGTTAATTCTGCTGGTCATCTTCTTCGTTAGTGGCAAGGAGTTCAGATGTATTCCCCCGTTTATGATCTTCAGAATAAAATGGGGCAGGAGGGCGACTTTGCCAAGGTTAAGCCAGAAGTTGGTTGGGCGAAAGTTAAAGTTGATGCAACGGTGTTCCACCACACGAGCTATGTTGGAGTAGGCTGTGTTGTTAGAGATGAGAAGGGGCTGATGGTTATGGCTCGATCTGCAACTGTTTTGGGCTGTTTTTCTGTGAGAGCGGCTGAGGATGTCAGTATGAAGGAAGCTATTTCTTGGCTTAAATCTAAACAGTTGGAGAATTGTGTTTTTGAATCGGATTCGCTACAATTGATTGAAGCTATTAGAGGCTAGCAAAATAATTCTTTGTTTCATTTGATTGTTGAAGATTGTAAGCACTCATCTTCCATGTTTAAGCAAGTGCGTTTTCGTTTTATTTGTCAATCGCGGCGAACGTTGTAGCCCATGTTTTGGCACAAGCTACGCGTTCTTCGTCCGGTCCTCAAGAGTGGTTTTCAGATCCCCTCAATTTTATTTCAGATGTAATTCTTGCTTATAGTTCCCATTAATAAATTTCCTGGATTACAAGAAAAATAATGTTTTCTTTCTGAAAATTTATCGTTCGAAACATTTTAGGCTTATTTCTGCAATTTAAAAAAAAACAAATACATTTTCACTTTAAAAATATATTTTTTAATTTTAATAAAAAATACATAAACAAAACAAAATTCACGCACATAGGGAGGGACACGTGACACAAAAATGACCCACTCTCAATCTCAATGATGACCCACCACGTCCAGTACCGATTATCCACTCCCACCATATCTAGCTCTGCCAATCCACTCTCACCATTTCCAATCAGTTTTGGAAATTCTTCTTTCTCATTCTTTTGGCATAATAATACTTTTGACACTATATTTATTATTAAGATATTATTATAAAATTATTTTATCACAATAAATAATTTTTATTCAAAAATAATTTGTCATAATAAATGAAAAAAATATACATATGCCAAATTTTGATATATCAATTTCATTTTTTATAACATTCAATATTAAAACTAAACCACAAATTAAGTATATAAAATTACTTTCATGAATATAAAAATTTGTATATTCTTAGAAATGCTAAATAATATAATATATCTAATAAGTTTTAATATTAAATTAAATTTTCTGATATATATGTAAATTATTAATACTCTTATTGTTTGAATGTGATATGTTAAATTTTTATTAAACTTTAAAATATAAATTGATGAGTACTATATTTCATCTCCGAATTTGTAATTGAATAAAATAACTTAACATTTCATATTTTTTATTGTCTCTTTCTTTTTTAATAATTTTATTTTGAAATAATTATTGATCATGCGGGAATCATTGAACACTCTAAAGACTACAATTCGATAAAAAATTAAATGATTTAAAGTTCATATTATGATAATCAATTGGTATTTAAAAAGATATATGAGCAATCATGCTTTAAAACTCTGTAATTAATATATGTAGAAGTAAGTCATAAATTAAAGTGTGTGACAAGATATATTATGTTAAAATGGTTATAGATTTGTGACAAATTTATTTGTCATAAAAAGAATTTTATCACTATAGATATATTTTGTTGTGATAAATACATATGTCACACAAACTATAAACTATTGTAACAATAAAAGATATATCATGTTAAAATGGTAATAGATTTTGTGGCAAATTTATTTGCTATAAAAATAATTTTGTCACTGTAAGTATATTTTATTGTGATAAATATATTTGTCACAAAAGATATACACTATTATGATAAAATATAATTTGTCACAATATACATATTGATACAAGATTATTTTGACGAACATGATGACAAATCAATTTTACCACAATATATTTATAATGAGAAATTTAATGACAAATTATGTTTTAATAAGACACCAAATTTCTTGTAGTTGTGAAATTTTTAGGCTGTTTCGAAAAAGTAAAACATACCTATAAAACTTATCTATAAACAAATTGCAGGCAAAAATTTTATCTATAAATAAATTTTTATAAATGGCACAATTTAAATTTGAAATTCAATTAAATTTTATATAATTCATGTTTAGAACAAATCTAGAATTAAGTTCAATAAGTACTTATTTTTAAAAATACACGTAGACAAATAAGTATATACATAAAATGTTTCAAACACTGAATTCTATAAAGAAACTCTAAGAATGTTAATAAAATGTTGGGAAATATAACGCACCGGAGTTATTAAAATATGAAAGCCCAAACCCATAAACCATGCTGTTGTCAACATCCATATAGGAAAACCGGTTGTTCATCACTTCTTCGATCGTCAAAAAGGATGGATAAATCAGCTCTATAAGGCAGGAGTCCGCCCAATCCGAGACAGAATGAGTCGGCCCGGTCTTGACAGAAGAATAAACAGTTCCACTTGAGTGTTGTGAATTCAAACTTGAGTTAGAACCTAATTAACCAAAAAATAATAAAACCAGCTGCTTCCAAATTGAAAAGGAAAAAAAATTTAAAAAAATCTAATATTGTTTATGTGGTTTTTTACTCCATTTTTTTTAAAAAAAAAAAAAACTCTCCTTTCACCAATTAAAGAACTATATTATCCACTCCTCACCATATGCAATGTCAAAACTAAAATCTTTTCCTACGTTTTTATGTATACAATGACTTAAAATTTTTTTTCACAAATTTACAATTATGCTCACAAGAAGGGGGGTTGAATTGGTCCTAGTGCACCAAGAAGGGGAGTTGAATTGGTGGGAAATTTAAACTTTTAATTTTGGAGGAAACACACAAGAATGAAAGATTAGAGAAAAGGTAGGAGAAGAATGAACACAAGAGTTTTATAGTGGTTCGGGTATTAACCAACCCTACGTCCACTCCCCAATTCACCAATTGGGTATTTCACTCAATCACTAGTGTTTTACAAGCTCACACTCAACTTACAACAATGTGTTTTACAGGCTCACACACAACCTTACA
>CATIWR010015473.1:0-24530 GCA_949677035.1 Omphalea diandra | reverse complement strand
CCCCCCCCCCCCCCCCCCCCCCCCCCCCCCCCCCCCCCCCCCCCCCCCCCCCCCCCCCCCCCCCCCCCCCCCGTTCTGGTTCCATTATTTAGTCAATTATAGATTTTATGCAAGACTGCCAAGATGCGCTTCTACTACAATGGGAAGCTATTCCTATTAGCAAAATACAATGTGCGGGTGGAAGAAAAAAAATGATAAAATAAAAAAAAACGCTTGCAAACCGCAATTATGAAGTAACTATAATCCATGGAAAAAACCCAAAACTAATACCAATACCAATGTGGAATCAGTTTACACTTTCTACCAACTAGCTTGACCTTCGTTTGGTAATTCTAATACCAATACCAACAATGCCTTGGGCATTCAACAAAATGGCAGCATCCATAGTACAACTCTTCAAGTGGCTAGGTATCTATATCATCAGAAACAAGACAACAGCTGAGGAACATTATCCAATCATCAAAACATATCTTATATCCAAAAGATGTTGTTATGATGACTTGATGTTTCATGACTCAAACTACCACTAACCGATCCAGATGCAACATGCACTATTAAAATGGCCAACCCGAAGTAGACTATCTTGCGCGGTGGCTGTGAAGATACAAACTTTCCTCCATTGTTAAACAAAGATGAAGATGACAGAATAACAAGTACGTATACAGGGAATAAATTAGAATCAAATTAAAACACTAGTAAATTCAAGTGGTTGTGAGTTATAAACCACCTAAATGAAGACATCAATCAGATTAGTCATTTGCCATAAGAATTTGTATTTTGGAGGCAGCTGGAGAAGATGCAGATTATAATTATAGCATGGGACTAAGCGATTCAAACAAGAAATATCAGAAATAACATTTTAAACCCACTGGAGGAGTTACAAGAAGCTACTAATCCAGTATCAGCAAACGCAAAGTTAGAACGATAGCATTAACACAGAAAACGAGAACACAAAACCATTATCAGAACAAGCAAAATCTGATATTAGAAGTTGCAAAAATCCATGTCTGCATAAAGCAAATTCATTAAACTCCCGGAATCTTAAACATACCATTAATAACAACAATAACAAAACATAGCATAATAAAAGTAAAAGCCAGCAGTACCATCCTATCATTAAAAATATTTCTTTAGAAATGATAAAACACTTCACCGCTCAAAATCAATCAACAGTCTGCATGATATCCTCCGCGCTGAACTTGGTCCCCTTATCCTTATCAGCAGCAGCACGCCCCTTCGCCTTGCGGTCCAGAAGCGACTTCCTGTCTTTATCCAGACGGAGCTTCGTAATCACCACCTTGGACGGATTAATACCGACATTCACGGTAGATCCGTTTACCTTCTCCCGAGTTATGCGCTCGATGTGGATAACCCACTTACGGCGGTATACCTGGACGACCTTGCCTTCCCGTCCCTTGTATGTCCCACGGACGACCTGGATCTCGTCATCCTTGCGGACAGGCATGGATCGAACGTTATACTTATGGCGGAGGTCGGTGGAGAGCGGCGCGCTCATCAGGATGCGGCGCACGGAGGATGGCGCCGTGAAGTGCGCCTTCCGGTTCTTTCTCCTGGAGGAGGAAACCCTAGGGTTGTACTTCATGGTTGGCGTCTGGTGACGGATAGCTAGGGTTTTGGATTGCTACGGCGAAAATGAGCAAGTAGAAACGGACATTCAAGAGATGCGGCAATATATATGGAGGGTGGGATGGAATAAGATCCTAGGGTTTTTCATTGTGGTTTGATGGGCCTCATGGGCTGGACTCTTCTGAGCTGTCCTATGATGGAGTTTACCTTTCTGGACTAACGGCTAATGGGTTGAGAATTGAGAAGATTGATAGGATAGTTTTCAGATTATTCTAATATGGGCCTTAATTTTTAGGCCCAGGCAAAGGGTCGTTTGCTGAAATTTGAAACTCCCTATAATTATTCTAAATTTTCGAAAAACTCTTTCTTGAGAAACTGATATTATCCCAAATTTTGGAGCGGTTTGGTTCTCAATTCTTTTGGCGCAAGGTATGGTTATAGTATTTAGTACCTCTAACTTTTAATTATCAATTTACATATTACAGAAAAAATTTAAGTGTATTACTTTTTAAAATAAATAAAGATTAAATAATATACATTATTATATTTATATACTAATTCAAATTAAGAAGTTCAATTATAATAAATTGATTAATTTAGTAAGTATAAATTTTTTATTTCACATCAATTATTAATAATAATTAGTTAAATATTTTATTCAACCATTTAATTAAAAAAATTTATAATTAATGAATAAAATTATTGATAATTTTATTATTTATTTTATTTGGATACACCATATAAATAATTAAATAAAAATGATAAGTTTAATGTTTAAATTAAAAAATTGATTAATTTTATAAATCATATATATATAAGTTGAGTTTGAGTGATTTCAGTCCAATTCGACGTCAAAATAGTTTTGGTTAAATTCTTAGTTTGAATATATATATATATAAAAAATCGGAACTGTCACATTTATTTTATTTTTAAGATTTTTTTAATTTAAAAATGATGTAATTCGATTCTTCGATTCAATTTGGAATTTTTCCCGTTCATGCTCAATCTATTACAAATGATCGATAAAATTAAACTTGGCTAGGCTAACAAACTAAACTAACCAAAAACAAAAGATATTATATCTGCCTTATTCCCTGCGTTGGTAGAAGAGAGTAGCTTCTTATGGACAGCGGGCAAAATGATTGCTTTGGTTCAGGTATAGAGGCAAATATTTTTGGTTTAAGTTCACTATTACTTGGCGACTGGAAGCAAATTTAATGATGTATCCATCCTCATTATAGAAGCAACCATATCAAATTAGATAGGTTAAGCTGGGAGGATCGGATTTATGATCAACGCATATAAAAGTTTTGAATTAATTTATATATTTGGTTCCAATAGGATCATTATAATTTTAGCTTTTTAAATAAAAATAATTTTTTATTTTAAAATAAATTTTATATCATTAATATTTACAATTATTCTTGGTTTCGTTCGGTTTTAAACGAGCGCTTACTATTAGTCAAATAACTACAATAGTAATATAATATTTTTAATAAGTGACAATATAATATATTTTTATTTTTTGTATGAAAAATAAATTAATAATTAAATATTTAATTTATTTAATTAATAAAAAATAATGTAATAAAGTTTTACAAAGTTTAATAACACAAAAAATTATTTACGTAAAAATAATTTAGAAAATTTAATAATATAAGAAATTATTCAAGTTATTTTTTTAGGACTTTAACAATAATAAATATTTAATTTTCTCTATAATAAAAAATTAAAAATTAAAGAGAAAAAGCCAACAAAATAAAAAAGCAAAACAACAATTTTTTTTTATATTTTATTAAAATTTACTACACTAATTTAATTATAATTCCATATTTTTACTATCTTATTTAATTGAAAATATCTGATTATACAATAATTTTATAAAACAATAATATATTATAATAACAATGAACCTTAATTATTATTAGTGTAGTCATTTTTAACTTTTCAATTAATTAACTAATTATTTGTTAATTAAATATCAAATTAATTTAAAATTTATTATTATAATCATATTATGTAATATGTGGATTCACAAATAATATTTTAATAATTTAAACTAAATAAATTAATGTTATATTTGAGTTGAAACAATTTAAATAAACTAATAAATTAAATTTTAATTTAATTAAAATTTCTTTAATTATTTAATTTTAAATAAATACAAAATTGAATTATTTTCTTAAAAAATTAGAAACTGTCATCTCCACCTTGTTGAATGAGATCTACACAAAATATTCTGCCCCTAGAATTAGGTGAATTTAGATTCAAAAGTAGATACTGCACTTGGCAATCAATCAGTTGAAATTAAATATAAATTTGACCTTCATTCGTCATTTATGATAATTAATCATAAATATGACAATCAACCATAAGATAGCTTATGGGTGCTATTGGTAGTTAATTAACACTCATTAATTTATATAAAAGTATTTGATAAAAATTTAAAAAAATAATTGATAGTTAATTTATGTGTTAATTAGTTGTTATTTGAATTCTTTTTTATTTTATATGACGTTGTTTTTTTAATTTCATCTATTACTAATTAATATAAGACAAAAAAATCATTTAAAAAACTTTCTTTTAAACTCATTTTTATTTTTTTTTAATTCTTAATACACATTATGTTTAAGAAGCACTTTTATTTAAAAAATTCACAAAACTTCTCATATATTCTTTTTTTACTTTTTGTTAAAATTATTTTGTTGACTATTTATTCATATAGAAACTTTATAATAGCATTCTAAGTTTAAAAATTATATTTTATTATTTTAATTTAATTTATCTAATTATAAGTATAAAATATAAATTAATCATATAACCTTATTAGTTATTTTACATATTAACAGTGATAGCTAGATATGATTTACCAAATACTTAGAATTTATTTAAGATAATTATTAGATATAGCTGATAGCTATTACAAATTAACGGTAATAACGAGACATGATTTACCAAATATATAGGGTTTATTTAGGATGATTGTTGGATGTAACTAATAACTACTACTAATAGTTAGTTATTAGCTGAAAATGGATAACGGATAGATATTAAATGTTTGGTAAATTATATCTAACAATTATTATTTTTTATCAAACATTAATTATTAATTCATTAAATAACTAATAAGAGTATATTATTAGTATTTTATTTGTTGAATTTGAATAAAATAAAAATATAATAAAGTAATATATTTTTTATATATGTTCATAAAATATAATTTTAAAACTTAAAATAGTATAATTATTAATTTGTCTTTATGAACTCTTAATAATCATTTTTTTCCAATATTAATCAATATATATGTTACTATATTTTTAACAATTAAACTATCCTATACAATTTTTATATAAAACTTATATATAACAAGTTAAAATAAATTAGTTTTTATATGAATAATTAAAATATTTTGATTCATAACTGGTAGTTGAATAATAAAACGTTAATAATCATAATGAAATAAGAGCAATTTTGACCTTTTTAATTATTACTTAAGTGGTTCAGAAAAAATTGTAAATAAAAGGATAAAAATTGCAATTGATTAAAGTTGCATACATGTGAACTGATGTTTTGTATTGTTTAGCAAATATGTATTTATTAACTATTAATTGAGAAACATATATCGATTACATTTATCAACTACTTCAAATACCATTTAATATTTATCAACTATCAGTTACCATCAAACGTAAGTTAGTCAACACAAGCTAGTTTAACTCATCTAGCCTAAGCCAATATTTTAAAAATTAAATTGATCAATTTTCAGTTTGATTGATTTGATCAATTTGAGTTCAATTGATTTAATAATAAATAAAATTTTAAAAATATTATTAAAATAACTTTAAAAATCTAAAAAATACTAAAAATATATAAATATATTTATAATAATTAAAAATATAAAAATATTATTAAAAACCGATTCGAAATAAATTAAATCAATCACTAATTCAATTTCTGATTTTATTGATTTGACCAATCGATTTGATCTGATTGTCAAAATATTGGCCTAAGTGGGTTAGGATAAGCTAATCCAGCTCATTCATAAAAAGGTTGTTTCACCCATAAGAGATATATTCCTAAAAAGGCAGGATTTATAATTATAATAATAGGATAGATCTAAGCATTCTTATACAAAGAGCTTAAACATTTTCTCTACAATTCATAATATTTCAAACTTCATAATTTTGATACTTCAAACTTTTAAACAAGCCTAAGTCTTTGGTTGCAAGGGTTTATAAAGCGATGTATTATCCTAAAACCAATTTTCTCAGTGCCTCTATTGGTAGCAACCCAAGTTATATCTGGAGAAGCATTCTTGCGGTACAAAATCTTTTGAAAAAGGGAGTTGATACGAACCAAGTTAGGGAGAATATCAAAGTTATAAAGAATGGAAGAAACTAGCAGGAAGTTCTCCTTCAAAAGGAGGAAGACATCACAAAAGTTTCAAACCTATCATATTTGGACTAGCCTTATTTAGGCTTGTCATATTTTGAGTTGTCATATTTGAACTTACTTTATTTAGACTTGCCTTATTTGGACAATCTCCTTTACAAGGCAAAAATGATAATTTCTGAACTTTCATTTCATGTGTGGATCCTCAAAATAAAATCAAAAAGTCCAACTCTACAAATGAAAAAATTTTGTACAAAATGTTTTAGAAGATTCTAGAAGGTTCTAAAAGATTCCAACAAGGTTCTAAGAAACTTCTAAAAATATTTCAAGCATTTTTTAGTGGAAGAATAAAAGTCTTAATAAATGATGGGTGACACATAATGAAGAAAAGTTAAAAAGTCAAGTTAAAATATCTTTCCAAGATTGACAAGATCTTGACATATCATTTTCTTCATTTTCTAATTAGGAACTTTTATTATTTTCTTAGGTAAGAAATTTCTTTTATAATTAAAAATATATATGATGTATCTTTTAGTTATTTACTATTTAGTTTAAGAGAATCTTTTAAATAGTACAAGCAAATTTAGTCTAATTAGGAAGTGATTCTTAAGGTTTTCTAAAAGTTTTGTAAAATCCATAAATAGCTCATCTTGTTTAGCAAAAAAAAAAATGAATAAATGAATGAAAAATATTTCTTTTAGAAAATTTTTTTGTGAGAGTTAATCATCTTCTTTAATTCTTAACAGGACTTGATGAGACTGTTAAATGAGTTCTTAATAATTTCATAAACTCGTTTTATCTAGCTCTTAAATTACTTAGTTAATTTAAGGTTGAAATTAACGTATCTTGAATCTTTATAATTCAGGTTGCTAGAAACAAGTTTTTTAAAAGTCTAATTGGAATTTAAGAGTTTATCTTATTTGATCTTTGAATTAAAGGCTTGGGACTTGTGATATATGCGAATAAGGATTAAAAATCAACCTCGTTCGTATCATTTGGTATCAGAGCCAAGATTAAATTCAAGATTTAAGGTATCTATCTTTATGTTTTTACATTGTTCTTTATTCATCAATTTACATTCTTTACATTTCTTCCCCAATTCTACCACATCTCAATTCTTGCATCCAAATATGTTTCTTTTCATTGTTTTTATCTTCATTAGTCTTGTTTCATCATCATATATCACATTGAAAAAAATCATATGCAAATTCTATCAAAAACTCACACTTGTGCAAAAATTCCTTAAATTAAAAAACTTTGCAAAATCTTTGATTTCTTGTGTTTTTTCTTTTCAAATTTAAATTTCTTCATTAATTAACCTTTTTGTGTCTCTAATTACAGAATTGAAGCAATTGATTCAATAAATTCTTTAAAATTTGAGAGTTGTCAAAATCTCTTTAAATTAAGAAAAACTTGCTTTTAGTTTGTTTTCTTGCAATTTCTTCGTCATTCTTCCTTCAAAATAATTTTTTTTTGTTACTAATTATCTTTTTGGTGTTTTCTAAAGTCTAGGGTCAAACCATAGGTCAAAATTCAAGAGAAGGTAAAATTACCACGACACCCATATAAGTGTTAAATTCAGTTTATTTGTATTTTTGAGTTATTTTTTGTGTTCCTTACAATTCTAAATTTGATTTTAGATTCAAAAGCAAAAATAAATAAATAAATAAATAAAGATAGCAAAAAAAAAAAAACTAAGAATTGTAAAGGTGTTATTTAAGGCTAATTTTAAATCCCCTTTTCTCATTTGGCCTAGACATATTTCTTACCATATTCAAAACACCAATTTGTCCTTCCAAATTTCCTTCTAAATTCTTAGATTAATATTAGGTCTTTAGAAATTTGTTTTTGCAACCAATTGTATTCTTTTCAATTCTTTTGTTTTTTTAGTGTTTTAAAAACTAGTTTTAACTTGTTTGTGTTCGGTTTTAGCTTCACTTGAGATAAAGTAACTTAGTCCTCAAAGAACTTAAAAAAAAGAATCTTAAGAAGTAAAAGGCAAAGAGTGGTGAGCTTATAAAAAGGTAAAAGTCAATTTCACGTTAAATATAAGTGTGAGTGACAATAATTGAGTGTAAACACGTAAGAGAGTGTTTTGTGAGGCTTTCATTATTCTTTACTAACCATGACAAATTTAAAGGAAGTTGATTCTAAATTGAAGTTGTTCCTTAAAAGCTTAAGTAATTCCGTACAAAAGGTGGAAAGAGACATGCATGCTGGGATGGAGCAGTTAATGGATAAAATGCAAAAGATGGAAGCTAGCCAACAAACCAATGTTTCCAATTTCAACACAACCTGTACCAATCGAAGGCAACCAAGGCATGGGAGAATCATGCTTGATGAGGAGGATGGCGATTCCATGAAAGAACTTTCCCAAAGGTTTAACAAGCAAGATAACAATCTTAGTGACATCAAGATGAAGATTACACTTTTTTATGGGAGGGATGATCCTAAAGAATACCTATCATGGGAAGAGAAGGTAGAATCCATGTTCAAGTGTCATGACTATTCCAAAAAGCAAAAGGTAAAGCTTGCTACTACCAAGTTTGATAGTCATGGTAAGATTTGGTGGGATCAGTTAAAATATAATATAAAAAGGTGTGGTGACGATTCTACTTCTACATGGCAAGAGTTAAAGGAAAGACTATAAAAGAGGTATGCACTAAATTCTCATAAAGACTTATGCAATCAATTTCAAAAGCCTATATAAGTTTCTAATAGAATTAAAGATCAAAAGGCTACCATTGATGATGATATTTAATTGTGATCATATGAAAGGCACCCTAATTTTAAAGCGACTAAATCTGACTTTTTATGGAAGTTTCATTGGGATGGCAACAAACACATTCCAAAGAAGGTTAAGCTAAAAGATGAGATTCTTGTTTCCAAAGATACAGTTGAAATTCAAAATCCTTCTTTACATGATGAAGAGTTACCACGATTAGATGATTGTTCCAATGTTAAAATTACAAGTCTTGTGCATGATGATGTATTGATTGTAAACAATGACGATGATGTTCAAAAAGAAAATACAATAAAAAGAGAGAAAGATAATGCATATGAGAGTGAAAAAGAAATAATTATTGTGCATCAAAAGAAAAGTTATGTGAAAACAATAAAAAGGTATGAGCTTAGAGAGGAAAAATGAGAGTTTAGAATGGATGCACCAAACCTAAGAGATGTGCATACAAAAGGAGAGGATGAGAAAAACAAAAATCTATATGTAAAACAGAGTGATGAGAGCTATTCTTTTCAAAAGGCCACAACAATATTTTGTTCAAATGCATGTATTACACTACTAATGAAATTTACAATATTTTGTATAGTACTTTTTATGTCTCTTTTGCAAAGTTATGAAGAATGATTTTTAATGAAGGAGCCTAACAAAAAAGTCAACTTAACTCTTACGTTTGATGATGGTGCTGTAATGAAGAGTGAGGTTGCAAATTTATATAAAATGGAGTTTTATAGCTTTTGTTTGGATAATTATACATGTTTTTTTTGTTCTAAGCGTAATTATTCTTCTTTTAATCATAGTTTTTGTGTTACTAGGTTTTCTTTTAGTGATGAATGTTTGTTTTCTTCTTTAGACTATTATTTTTGCATTTTTTCTTTAAAATGTTTAACTTTTATAATAATTATTTTTCCTTTTGTTTTAAGTGTGATTTTAGCAATTGTAGTTCTTTTAATTCTTGTCAAAATGTTTTTTCTTATTTAAGTAAAAAACATGCCCTTTCTTCTTCTTCTTCTTCTTATTTTAATGATTCTAAATCAATGATTTATGATTCTTCTTACTTTAAGCATTGGTTAGGAAGAAAGTTTTCTTTTGATTTCAAGGTTCTTTTATTTTTAATTGCTTTTTGAATTTTAGTTCATGTTCTTTGAGTACTAGTTTTATTCTAAAATCTAAATTTTCTCTATCTAGTGTTGTTGTTACAAAGAAATTTAATAACTTAATGTTTCTTCATGCTAGATGGAAGGCGTCTTTAAGGGCTTCTTTTTGTCTTCTTCTTCTGTTTTACATTCTTTTACTCCTTCTTTAGTGTGTTCTAATCTTGTTTTAGGTTTAATGAGATTCGTCTTTGATCTGGGTGGAAATACTTATTTTTTACATGGTAAGATTCACTTAGGATTCTTTATTAGCGTAAACTTATGTTTGGTTTCTTTTTGCTTTCTTGTAAGCTAAAATTCGAGGATGAATCTTTTTGAAGAGAGAGGAAATGATGTCAACCAAGTTAGGGGCATGATCAAGGTTACAAAGAATGGAAGAGACTCACAAAGAGTTCTCTTTCGAAAGAATGAAGACATCACAAAAGCTTCAAAAGCTGCCACATTTGGAAATTGTCGTATTTGAACTTACCTTATTTGGACTTGTCATATTTGAAATTGTCATATTTAAACTTGTCTTATTTGGACTTGCCAAATTTAGAGCTACCATATTTGAATCTGTTTTTATTTGGACTTGCCTTAGTTTTGTAAATGCTATAAATAATCATCTTGTTCAGCGAAATAAATAAAAATGAATAAATGAATAAAAAATATTTTTTTTAGCAAATTTGCTTATGAGAGTTAATCCTCTTCTTGAGTTATTAATAGGACTGGGTAAAATCGTTAAATGAATTCTTAATAATTTTACAAACTCGTTTAATTTAGGTCTTAAATTATTTAGTTAATTTAAAGTTGAAATTAACGTCCCTTAAATTTTTATAATTCAAATTATTAGAAACAAGTTTTCTAGAAATATAATTGAAATTTAAGAGTTTATCTTATTTGATTTTTGATTTATCTTATTTGATTTTTGAATTAAAAACTTAGAAACTTGTGCTCCATATGAATAAGGGTTAAAAATCAACTTCGTTCGTATCTAAGAGCTGTTAAAATGGATGGGAACGGTGATGAGATTCCTGTTTGGAATGATCCTTGTTTGCCAGATGGGAACAATCGTTTTGTCTCAACGGATATAGGTGTTGGGTTAGGAGATATTAGAGTGAAGTCTCTGTTAACAGAAGGAGCGGTTAGTTGGGATGTGGATTTGGTGAGGGATATCTTCAACGAACGAGATGCTAGGCTTATTTTAAGCATTCCCCTCAGTTTGCAGAGTAGGATGGATAGGTGGTACTGGTTTTGGGATAAAAGAGGTGGTTCTTCAGTTAAAAGTGCTACAGATGTTTAATAGAGGACGTAGGAGGGGGTTGGAGCCACATGAATCAATTTCAATGGGCAAAAATCTGGAGTTTAAAAGTGCATCCAAAGGTTAAAAATCTGGTGTGGAGAGCTTGTGTGGATTGTCTGCCAACTAAATATCTTCTTTTAAGTCAACGAGTAGAGATTTCAAAGTTGTGTCCTATTTGTAATGGAGCTAGGGAGTCAAGCTTTCATGTGTTTGTCGTGTGCCCTATAGCAAAGGAGTGCTGGTTTTCTTCTCCAATTGGTTTGCTCGAGGTAATGCCCAAAATCTCCGAGATCGGTTTATATCTCTTTTGAATAGACGTGATGCGGAGAATTTGCATCTAGCTGCTGTTATTATGTGGAATATTTGGGTCAATCAAAACAATATAGTATGGAAAGGGAAGTTCAAATCAGCAGTACGAGTGGTTCAGGACTCGACCAGTTTCTTGCTTCAGTGGACCATGGCTAGGATGAGCTCTGCTCAGGGGGGTGATTTGGGGCTGAGGTCTACTGTCAGGTGGCAAAAGCCTAGAGAAGGTTGGGTCAAGTGTAACGTCGATGCAACCATATTTCAACAGGTTGGTAAAGTGGGGTTTGGTGCTGTTAGTAGAGTTTTTAGCAGCGCTCTTAGAGATCCTTCGATGGCAGAAGCTCCTAGCTTAAGAGAGGCCTTAAGGTGGATAAGGGAGTTGAGTTTGACGAAGGTTCAGGGGAAAGTTGATGCTCAGGTTGTTTGTCTCGTTATAGATAATAATTTGAGGGATAGTTCTGCTTTTGGCCTTGTCATAGATGATTATCGGTTTCTTATTAGAGAGATTAATAGTTGTGTTCTCTCTTTTATTTTTAGATCAGCGAACCAGACTGCTCATTGTGTTGCTCGAACATCTGTTTCGTTGCTTGATCTTTGCTCATGGGGAGTATTCCTCCGTTTCTTACTAATGTTTTATCTTTTGTTTGGATGGAAAGAAGTGAGGAGAAAAGAAAAGAAATTATAATTATTTCCCTTATTTGGTTTACAAATAATGCAAAGAAAAGAAAAAAAAATAGAGAGAATTGAAGAGAAATTTGATTAATAAAACTTTATCTCCATTTTGGAGAGAAATATGAAATTTAAAAGTATAAGACATATTAAATTATTAAATCATTCTTAATTTGTATTCATATATTATCCCTTTAATGAGTTAAAAAGGTAAATTTATACTTAATAAATTTGAGTTTCTCTTTTATGTAAATAAAAAATTTAAACAAGAGAAAATAAATAAAATTTCTTTTTTATTTTCTCTTCATTTCCCTTGATTAATTTCTTTTTGCACCAAATATATGGTTAAAGTTTGATTGGCAGTAATATATTGCCTTTTGAGTTTCCAAAAAAAAAAAGATTTGACATCTCCCCTCCCCTATTTTATTTATTTTGTCCCAATTATCAAGGATGAAACTATCAAGTTTATCAATTTCCATAACAAAAATCCTTGCAATATATATATATAATTCTCAAATAAAAAAAATAAGTAAAACCAACTTAATTCAAAATCCGTGATCTTAGGGATGATAATCTTAAACATCACATGATCATACAAAAAAACCTACCAGATTTTGCCCATGAAATGAAATGAAATCTGCGGAAAAAATTTCCCTAACTATCAAGCCCATAAGAATTTCAGTAACAACACCAAGGCATTATTTTGATTTAAGCAAAAGCCTATTTAAGGCCAACATTTATGAGTCATCACATGCACCATTAATACTTCCCTACCCAAGAATTAATAGCCAGCAGGCAGAGAATTTCACACCCATCTCAAAACACGTAATGCCAGTAACATTAACACAAACAACAAAGAAGAACAGTATTTAGAAAGCCTTAAAAACTATCATCCCATTCAAGAGGAAGAGATAGAAGGCCAAAAATGAGAGGGTGGAAAAATTTGGGGCTTGTAGAGACCATATATGAGGAAGAATATGAACCCTCTTCTTCCTCTCCTTCTCTTTCTTCATCCATATCCTCTCCTCATCACACTTCCCTCCATTCCAGAGTGGAGTCATGGTATTGATTTTTAATTCATCTTTGTTTATATTTCTTCCGTTTGTTTTATTAATTTCCTTCAGTATTTTTTAGTATTCCATGCACAACATCCCATCTAATGATATGCCCATCTCTTTTTTGGTTAATTATAAAAGGTCAATAGCTACAGGAAGAAAAACAGACGTCTTGATATACGTCCAGGGAACTTGCTTCCATTTGCACAAGGTAAGTTCATTCTTCGAATCCTTACACAACATCACCTTCATGTTTACATCTTCCCCATTACAAAATGATCTCTGAAATCAATTTCATAATAACGTGTCGTTAGCCGTTTTACCCAGTTGAAGAAACATACATTTTTTTAATCGTTGTACACCAATAGTTAGCTATTGTAGACGTACATTATTCACTGCAATTGAAACTGAGAAAAGTGTGAATAAGCATTTGTTGTCAGGTTTTTCCATAATAGATATGGGAAATGGACTGTACTCCATAATATATGCAATTATGCATTGCCCATCACTTATTTTGGGAGCTGGGACCAAATATAACAATGAATGAGATTGGCTGTAAATGGATGAAATGGAAGATAGAAAATGCATTTTACCCGATAAGGTTTTAGTGAACATTTGAACTTCCAATGTTGTTTATGTTAGAGATCACATTAAGCCATTTTGATTGATTTTCTTGAATGCATTTTAATCCCTTATATTTTTAGCTATGTCAATTTAGAGGTTTAGCCTACAAAATTTAGTTTCCCTGCCACTTACTTATTCACATCAACCTTTTACTGATATTGGCCCTTTGCTTCTATTAACCTTGATAGGAGGAAATTCAATGCCTTTGCGGTTTATATATATATATATATATATTCGCGAGAACTGCTAATTTGGCAGAAAAGATTGTTGACATATTTGATTGTTTCAGCTATATTTCAATATTTGATTGTGTCAGTTATATTTCAATCACCCAATGGTAATTCATTCATGTGCTTTAATTTGTTACCTATTGTGGGGAAGAAACGTACGCTAGCATTTTACACTATAATTGGCAAGTTATCCATTCTTGATTTCTGTTAAAGATTCATACTTAATTTTGCCATAAATTTGCATCAGTGATTGAATTGCACATATAAGAAATCATAACAAAAACTTCAATGGAATTACAAAGAACAATAAAATTACTTTTTTTTTATGGTTAGACTTCCCTCAAAATAATATCCTAACATTTAAGTCTTGAAATGAAGCTTAATTTTATTCTGCCCGCCGCATCAACAAATTAAAAGTTAATTTTGTTTTGAGTTAGAACATTCATAACAAAAAAATAAAAAAACTAAGGATAGATATGAATGTTGCTATCGTTGATTATTATATTATCAATGAAGAAAAATAAAAAAGCTAAGGATAGATATGAATGTTGCTATCGTTGATTATTATATTATCAATGAAGAATTATTATTGAATTTTTTAGGGCGAGTAAATGATTAGTTATTAGCGAAAAGAAAGTAATTAGTAACTTGAGCGAAATTATTATTGAGTTAGATTTACTGATTTTCCACTAATTTATGTATAAATTTTTTGTTAAAATAATATCGCAACATTTAACAAATTACGATTTCTTTTATCATTTTCAATTGTTTGATCTTTTCGTGTATTATAACAGCAGCTGACTATGAAGGACCATTATTGAACAGTACCAATCAGCAATTAATAAAAAGTTGTGGGCCACTTACTAAATATTTCCTTTTCCACCTCGCCAGGCCCCCCTCGCGTCAAGAAGCGCCTATCTGAAACGTCAACTAACGGAACTCTCCGATATTACGCTCCCGTTAAACGTAACGGCCGAAACGTTCACCCTCGTTGCAGACTTCTGCTACAGCTCGCACATCTTGCTAACGCCGTTCAACGTAGCGGCACTGAGAACGGCGGCCGAGCTGCTCGGAATGATCGAGACCACCAAGAGCAACTGCCAAGAGAACTTGAAACAGATAACGGAAACGTACCTCCATCAATTCGTCATCGTTAACCGTGAGCTGTCGCTGATTGTTTTCCGGTCCTGTTTGCGGCTGCTTCCCGAGGCTGAAACGACTGCGTTTCTGGTGAGTAGATGCGTTGAAGCGTTGGACTTGACTGGTGACACAGATGGCATATTGGACACAGTCATTGACGACGTTATGGGTTTACGCGCAGATGAGTTTGAAATAGTGACGGAGGCTATCAACTACAGGTTTAGTAGCCACGACGTGCTGTATAGGATCATTGACCTGTACATACAGGTAATTCTAGACATTAAAATACGCCCGGCGTCAAATGGTAATGGAACGCCCACAAATTTCAATATTATACTCACCTGACCTGCGCCGACATATATACTTAGGTTTAAATTTTTCAAATTCGATTCAAGTCAAATTTCAATTTGATTAGTTAAAATAATATTTGAATTTGAACATTACAATATATAACATGAAAGACTTGCATATTTATTAAGTATCTAATTATTAAAAAATTAAAAATATATATTTTTATATAATAAGTTTAAATTTATAATTACTTTATTACTTTTATTTTCAAAAAATATAAATTATTGCTTATTATAATTTTTTTTTCTCAAAGGTGGGATTGAGTTGTGAAGATGAGTTGAGCTATATATATCTTAGCTAGTTTCAATTTTTCAAATTCGATACAAATCAATATTCAATTTGAGTAGTTAAAATAATAAGTCCAATTTAAATATTATAATATATAACATGAAAGACTTCATATTATTAAGTATCTAATTAATTTTTTATATTTTTAAATAAACTTTTTAGTTATAAAATTCAAATACTGAATGATTAATTCAAGCGTGAGTTAAAATTTATTTATGTTTATTTGAACTTCAATTTGAATACAAAATAATTTTATTCAAATTCTTAATGGTAATCAAACGTAAGTATTTAAAATATATCATAGGGTTGAGTATGAAAAAATAAAACTGCATCAACCTTAAAGTATTTAACTAGTCGTAAATCATCATGTTGCAAGAAATAATTATAATAGTACATTTTAAATAAATTTAATATTTAATTTTATTAAATAAATATATAATTAATTGAATGATTAATTATTATTTTTATTAATAATTAATTATTATTTTATTAAAATTATTATAAAAATGAGAACATAAATTTCTCAAAATTTTTAATTATATAGAGAAATATATATAACAAATGATTTTCTATTGATTCATACCTTCAATTTTAGGTAGCACAATTTGAATAGAAAGCTTATTAAATTTAAGTGAAGTAATTGCTGATAATCAATCAAATAAATAATATTAAGTATTTCATAATCAAAAATAAAATTAATATATAATTACAAATTATATATACATATATGAGATAATTATAACAAAACATTATCTACTTATTCATATTTTCGATCTTATGGAGCATAGTTTTGAGAGAAAATTTGTTCAAATTGTTCGGAGTAATTTCTAAAAATCTATTACATTATTTGCTAGTTTTTATATACTTGGAATTTTGAATTTTAACTTCTTGATTAACATTACTTTTTAAAATTTTCTAATTTCTTGTTTAAAAGTTTAAAATTTATATCTTTTAGATTTCTCTCCTTTCTTGTTTAAAATTTTTTTTAGAATTTTTACTGTTTACATTTTTTAATTTCTTATTTAGAAAGTTTTTTTGTATGACAATTAAATTTTTAAATTTTTTATTTAGAATTTTTTTTAATGTGATATTTTTTTTGTAATATAATATAAAACAATAGTTTTTTTTTGTAATATAATATAAAACAATGACACTTGCAATGTGACAAATGAGAAATAATTGTTCAAAACTAATTTGTTAGACTGAAATTAATTATATAAACTAATTCTGAGACTGAAATTAATAATATATATTTATTTTAATCTAGTCAAGCTCAAGTAGTATATATATTACATTTACTCCACCTGGTTCATTATCTCTAGTTCCGTTAGTTTTAATATGGACTAATTATTCCTATATTTGAAGTTTGATTTCCATATTTCTTATCCTTTTTTGTTGGAATAAGAATTCTTTTGAATTGTGTTTCTGTTACTGTTTCATATTTGGCACAGAAACACTCAGGCAAAATAACAGAAGAACAGAAGATTGAGATATGCAATTTCATAGACTGTGACAAGCTCTCACCTCAACTCCTAATCCATGCAGTGCAAAACCCTATACTCCCATTAAGATTCATAGTTCGAGCTATGTTGATCGAGCAGCTAAACACCCGTCATGCAATCTTCACGTACTCCGCCCCCAATTACAACCATGCACACAGCGAACAGCACAACAATGAGGCCATAACCCTAGGCACCATCCTTCAAAGGGATGCAGTAGTACGTGAAGCAGCTCAACTCAAGGCAGAAATGGACTCTACAAGCTCACGTATCAAAAGCTTGGAGAAAGAACTAGCGGGCATGAAGAAGCTTCTGCAGAAATCTGAGAAGGAAAGAAGTTTAGTGAAGAAAAAGCTACTGCAACATGAGCCTGAGAGGGAAGAAAGGAGTGTGATGGCTGAATCGTCTAGATCGGCTAGTTTCCATTATGGGGTGAGGGATACTAATAATAAAGTAGAAAGAGGAGAAAGAGGATCGAGGTCTTTTAGTAGTTTTAATATTGCTGTTAGAGGTGAAAAAACAGGAGCATCATCTTCAATTTCTAAGCCATCACATGAGGGAACTCCAGGATTAAAGAAGAAAATCGGTCTAGGATTGATTAATAAATTAAAAAGTACATTATGGGTTTCGAAATCTGCTTCGAAATACCATTCTAAGAACAAGATTTCGAGCAAAGAAGATGGAATTGGAGTGAATGGTGAAAATGAAGATATTGCTGTGACTAAATAGCGTGCTTAGGGTGCAGCTTCTCACAGTAGGAGAATTGTTCTCATAGGATAGCAACAAATTGTCACAATAGGCGAGTTGTTCTTTACAATGGCTACAATTTTTTTCCCCGTCTTTCAAAAATCTATTCATTTGTTTGAACTAAAGAATAGATTTTTTAATCAAGAAATAATAGGAAGGGTGGCATTATTTATCTGTGGTGATCTTGGTAGATATGCTTGATTGTGTATCAAGCCACTTTAATTTGTCCGATCCTATTGGTAAGCTGGAGAAGTTAGTTTTTAATGAAAGATTATAGGTTTCATCCTCCAGGAGGGCGAACAGTATTGTCATGTTCAAAGCATGTTTACATATGTTTTTTTTTTTTTCTCTTCAAATATATGTATAGAAATTGAAGTGAAATAGTACGTAAAATGGATAAAAATGCTATATAAAATTAGTTAGTATTATTATTATATATTTTAAAAATTCAAACTAATGCGATTTAATGAGTTGTTGTTATTCGTAAAGACTGAATTTGATTTTTCAAAATAAAATAGTGCAAATGGAAATAAATAGGTACAAAAAATAAAAACAAAGTGACCAAAAAAAGTAATCATTGTCACCTCGCTACACATTGCAAATATATATATATATATATTAGGGTACATACATGGAAGTCATAAAGGAAAGAATGTTATGTTTTAGTATTTAAATTAAATATTTAAAAAAATATATGTAATCCAATAAATAGAGTTTTCCCATTTAATTAATATTGGTGGATTTAATTATTCCAAAATAATTTTGTTTGAACTATTATGGTAGGAATTCCAAAGTATTAAACAGGTTAAAAAAAAAAAAAGAATCTTTTGTAAGGGGATGAAAAGAGTTACAATAGAATGGATTTTAGTCAAGTTGAACTCTATTAGATTTGAGTTTGACTATAAAATTTAAAATTCAAATTCAAATAAGCTTTAGTTTTAAAAGCTCCAACTTGATTCAATGAAATATTCAATTGCTAGATTTTATTAGTCATTAAAATTTTTGAAATATTAAATTTAAACTCTCGATTGAGCTTAAAATCTATATTAAATTAATCTGACTTGAGTTAGTTATTTAATAAATTTAGTAAGATATAAAAAAACAAAATATTAAAAATATTAAAACTCAATTAAATTAACAAGTTTATATTGAGTTGAATATTTTAATACCCAAACTCAACTCAATAAATTACTATAGTAGCTCGAATTCAATCTCAAGCTCTTGACTCAATTAATATCCAGTCAAGTTAAAATATTTTTTAAATTGATTTCAAATAAAATGGACTATCTCAATATATTTATACCTTTTTATAAATATCCCCAAATCTATAGGAAGTCAATATACAACTTGAACTTTCATAGTTCGAAGTTCCAAGTTACTAAATATAAAAAGAAATATTGAGTATGGAGGCTCATCTTTGCATGTGGAGAAAAATATACACTGAACTATGAGCCTAGGTACCTTAAAAATTCGAGTTTGTTTTAAAAAAAATTTTATTAGACAGCCTTATATTTTGAATTTTAGAATTTTTGAACTAATGTTTAGTGCTGAAATAAATAATTTTAGTTAAGGTCCAAGATAGTTAAAATGAAATCCAACTCGTTTTTATGCTTGGAATGAAATTACCCTAGTTAGTTATATAATGAGCTTAGTTTTTACGAGTTTTAGTCGGAGGATGATCCAAATTTGTAAGCTTAAAAATTGAGATAATGACACGTTACACTCTCTTTTTTTTTTCAAAGACATTTACATTACTCATATTATAAAAAGACATTTTACTACATTGGTTTCTACTTTTTTACGTTCTATGTAGTTTTTGTTGACATTTTTACTATTTTTGGGCATTTACGTTCATTTTTTTCCCATCATTATCTCCTAAATTTTTTATACCATTTCCGTTTTTATTTTCTCACATTTTCGCGATTAGCTATATACTCGATTCACATTTGCATCAATCTTGTAAAATTATAATATTTAATCTCGTTTGACATGATATTTCTCTTATCATTTAATAATTCAGTTATGATTAATAGTAGTATAAATAACTATATAAATTAAAGATTTTAATAGTAATATTCAGTTGTGTTTTTGTTTTTAAAGATTTAATAGTTGTTTTTTTGGCGTTATTGTTGTTTAGAATAAAAAAATGATGAATTTTTATATATTTTAGATGAAAAATAGTTAACAAACGACTATTTTTGAGCTAAAAATCAATCATAAAAAGAGAGAAAATCATGTTTATTAGAGATTGAAGATGATGTTTTACGTTTTAATTGTTCTTTTTCTTTTTTTTTTTGTTTATCAGTGATTGTATCAACAAAAAATAAATACAAAATAAACATAAAATAAATATTTTCTAGCAAACTATTTTCTATATTTATTTTTTAATAATTTTAAATCAATAATAAACCATTTGTAACTCAGCAATAAACCATTTGTAACTCAGTAATAAACCAAAATAAATTAGTAATAAACCATTTATAAACATTTTATCATGTAAGGAAAACTAAATGCAAATATCGTCTTCAAAGTAAACAAAAAATAAACTATTTGTAAACCAGTAATAAACAAAAAATAAACAAGTAATAAACTATTTATAAATATTTTACTGTGTAAAAATAACTAAACACAAATATCATTTTTAACCTCCAATAACTCAATTTTTTACTCTTTTATAACTGATGTTGAGTCAAAATATGTTTATTTTTAATTATTTTTTTATCCATAATATACCAAAACTCATGATTTCTTATTCTAAACAACAAAATGAATATTAAAAATTATATTAAATATACTTTAGAGAGAGAAACATATATAATGAAAAACTTTTTTCTTTCTAAAACAGATTCGCAAATCTACAATTGTATGTAAGAAAATGAGTTTATTTTCATATATTTATTTTGATAATATTTCTTGATATTTTTATTTTGATGATGTTGTGTGCAAGAAGAAGAAGGAGAAGAAGAAGACAAAGAACTAATGAGTAGTTGAAAGATGTGAAAATGAAAACTGATTTTGTGGATTCCTTTCGTTTTGTTTCGTACATCTTTATTACTTGATTTGATAAATTCAAATGGTAAACGTAAGAAGATATTGATTGTCATTTTTCTGGATTTGTGTTGATTGGATTTTATTCAAGAAATAATGAAAAGAGTGTAAATTTGAAATTTTCAATTGAAAATTTGTTTTTATGGGAATGGAATTTGGCTGATATGTAGTTGTCATTGGTTATTAATTTTTAGGTAATCATGTCATTTTTCCTTAAAAATTCAAGTTTGCCTTGAATTAATTAGTTAACACAACCCAAATTACTAAGTTCAGTCCGTATAGACTTCAATACTTTAGTTTGTCAAAAGAAAAAAATAAAAATAATAGGGAGGAACGCCTAGTTTAAAGGCAAAAGACTTTAATTAAAATGTTCTTACATGTTCCTCTTCTCTTCCATGGTGATTGTTCAAGCATTATGCAATTTGAACTAGTCATGGTTTGGTGGTGATTTTGTATAGTTTTGAGCAAGATTTTTCATCGAGGCTCTTAGAAGTGTCTTAACATCAAATTCATTAGATTCATATTTTTAATTTAGAATTGATGAAAGACCTACAAATTAAAATTATAAAATCATAAAATTTTATTACGCGCGTGCACGAGCACGCACACACACACACATATATATAGACCAAATGTTTTAATTGCCCTTTGAACTATTTGCAATTGGTCACTTTAATACTTTAATTTCAATTTTGACCAATTTAACTTAAACCTTATTACTTTTAATCAATTAAACACCTCTTTGAGTTTTGAGATTAAAGTGAGATTCACACCCTATACTTACAACATATTTAATTGATTAGACTAAAATAACTTGTTAACTAGAACAAATTAACATCATCTTCATCATAGGACAACTAAAAATTATTTTGTTGCATGAGCTAGGTCACCATTCTTAGTAGCAACTCTAGCATCAGCCATCGCCTCTACCGCACGAAGCCTATTTCACTGCCTATCCACTTCCATTGACACTACTTATTCTCCAATCATTTCAGGCCTCTAGATCTTTATTTGATTAGCTTCCTTCAAAGTCACCACATCTTCTGTAATGGGATCTCTGTAGACAAATCCAACCTTTAGCCATGGCATCTGATCATTGAACCTATCAACTGGAATATTGATCGTCACCAAAAAATCCCTTTCTTCTTCAGCATACAAATCTCCAATGTCAATAGAACCCCTTCTTGCATTGCCCATGACCCTGGTTATATAACTACCTGCTTTTATAAAACCAATTTGCCAACTCAGGTGAACACATTCAACTTTGACTTGTAGATCTTGCACTACCACACTTAAGAATCCTCCGATGCACTATGCAAAACTGTGCAAATGCATCCTGAATCATACCCTTAGCTAAAATGTTCTCCCCAAATGTCTCATAAATTGAATGCATTGAGGCAGCATCATAGTCTGCACCAAATCCAATGAATGAACATGAATCTAGAAACCTATGCCACCATTTTGATGAAGTATTGTCAGTGGAGACGAGAATTTGTGATTCATGATAGGTGGCAGATCAATAGCTTCATGGATCGTCCTACTCTACCACATGATTAGGGGCTATGGTCAACACTTTCATGGGTGCTTTCAACTGGGCTAGTCGTTTACGTAGATGAGAGGAGATAGGAGATGACTCGTATAAGAGATTGTCATTTTGCAAAATTTCCACTGTTGGCATTCAAACCAATGCTTTGGAGTTGGCTTCCACTCTCTGTTCGCACCATTCTAGACTAAAACTTTATGTTCCCATTAAACCATGCATAAGGGATTGCAAGGAGGGGGGCCTTTGAGGTCGTGGAGAGAGAAAAGGGCTTTGAATTGCTTGAAGATGGATTGTGTTGGTTCAATAACTGATCGGAAAGAAATTGCTGCATTTGCTTTGGTTGCAGTGGTCAAAAAATCCATGAGTCGCTGATGTTGTTGGTGATTTGTGCTCTACAATGGTGAATTGTGAGATGAATATATATATATATATATATAGACACACACACTAAAAATAAAGAAATAAAAGGAAAAAAAATAAAGGGTATTATAGTTCAATTAAAATAAAATTCAATAAAATGAATTGTTTCACACTACTTACTCTGCGTTATTTACACGCATAATTAATGACATCAACAATCTGTATCTAATTGGTCATATATAAAATTATAGTGATTATATATATATATATATGATAATCAAAATTTAACATGTAAAATATATGACTCATTAGTCTTTTATATAATAATCTAATATAGTAAAACTTAAAAATAATATAGTTATTGAGCTCATTAATGAAAATAAAAATTTATCCATATATAACTAATAACATGTATACATCAGACAAAAAAAAGAAGAAATCAGACTATTCTAAGCATAATATAGTTAGATAAGTTTTAAAATATATAGATTTTATTAAAATTAGTTATTATTCAAATCAATTAATTTTAAAGCAGTTTAATTTCTGAAATTGAATATTCAAGAATGTATAAGAAAAATGGTAAAAAGAATTGCATAGGCCAAAAATAATTAAAATGGAATTGATTTGCACCTCCAATATAGTTTATTACCTTTCTCTTTTTTCATTTCAAAATGATTACACTTTCTAAACTATAAATATTTTTACATCATAAAATCAATAACTTATAATTTTCAATATACAAACTGTGTTTTTGTATATTAATAGAAAAAACATATATGTGAAGTGTGTAAAGTGTGGTATATCTTATTCATGGGAACCGGAGAGTGGATTAGTTATTCGTGATCTGGCATCAATTGTGAAAAGTATGTGTGTATAGGTTATATAAGTTAACATACTTTTACAAAGTTGTCATTATTTTGTGAATAAGTGTGTTTTGTCCCTAACTCGTATGTGTGTTTGTGTACATTAATAAAAAATAATAATTTTCAATATACAATAATTATTAGATTATCTTATTAAAAATTAGGGGTTATAAACTTTCAATATTTTTCCTTAAGTTTTTAAATAATTAAAAATAAGATAAAAAATAAACTCATAAAATCAGTCATAACGTCATATTTTCACCAATTTCATTAATTAAAATTAAGATTTTGCACTGCTAGACCCGGCCCTGCTTCAAACATTTTTAGTTTTTCCAAATCATAACTTTTATCATTATCCTCGCACTATATATCCATAGTGAGTCACTAGCATTTTCCCTTGCGGTCCAAGCCAAAACAGTGACTTAAGTCATCCACAGTATGTCTTTGTTGTGTGCGTGCGTTGTACCAATCTCTGGACATCATATTTCTGCATGGAAAAACATGTGATGTAAATGAAGAATGCGATTTTTCCAAACCTCAGTGATCAGAGGGCAGTCCCGCAAGTCGTGTTTTGCAGTCTCCATGAGCATACAAAGTTCACAAGTTGCATCAACAGTGACTCTTCCACAGCTCCACCAGTGTTGGAAGGCTTTGA
>CATIWR010015458.1:7500-20229 GCA_949677035.1 Omphalea diandra | reverse complement strand
TTGACTTAGGTTTGAATAACCTAGTCCAACAATCTCCCCCTTTTTGATTTTGACAATCTAGATTAAATATGCAAAGTATAAAGAATCAATTATGCATGCTCCTAAGAGAATGATTGTGAAGTGATTAAAAAACATAAGTATGAAAGTGCTTCCCCTTAATCCATACTCCCTCTTAGTTATTCTAACAAGATTATTGTCTTAGCTTATTACAAATGTAGTTCAATTTCTCTTCCCTTTTTGTATGTTCCCTCTTTGTATATTCAGTCAATTATCTCTCCCCCTTTATCAAGATAAAAAAGAAAGGAATAGGAGGGAATAAGAGAGAAAAAGGGGGGAATATGAGAGGAATAAGAGGGAAAAGACTACAAACTTGTCAATTGTACAAACTCAAATTTGAATAGCAAACATAAGTAATTTTGCACAATTGATCACAATATGTCACATAAGAAGATAAATGGATGAAACATAAATGCAAAATAATTCAAACATTTAAAAGATGTTTGAACATACAAACTAGGCCTAGAAATTTAATGATTGTCATATATGGCCCTAGTATAAAGTATATGATTTTTTATGATTGATTTGAACATTTGAAATGTAGAAAATGTCAAATGCAAAATGAATTGATCTAACTCATCATATAATCAATCAAATCAAATCAAGCATGTCAACACATAGATATATCAAGCAATAAAACTCCCTTTAAATGTATGCATAAATATATTAAGTTAAAAAACACAAGGGATAAGAGATATATTACAAATTTAGAATCAATACTTTGATACCAAATAACTATTTGAAACTTTTATCCCTTCTTCATTAGCAATCTCTATTCACCTTTAGATTTTCATGACGAGAATTTGGTGAAGGAGTCCCTATCTTGCAATATCAAACACTTTGTTTTGGTACCCAAATATACTTGGATCCTTGAGGGTTAGTCTTGGAAGGGTCCTCCAATTTAAGGTGTATCTTCCTAATGTGACAATGAATATTAATATGTCCAAATCTCATGCAATAATGACATTGGAGTTTAGACTTAGGAGTCTTTCTCCTTTGCACACATTTAGTATGAGTAGGAGGCCTTCTCATACCTTGGTCATGTGAATGCATGTATGAACATGTATGATGAGTAGCAGTAGAAATTTTTTTATGAGAATGACCATGCTTTTTGTTGTACATATAGGCATCGTTAGCTTTTTGAGTCTTGGGAGAGCCTTCCTTTTGCCCTTAGGCTTAGGAGGCTTAGTGCTAGGAGCACTTTTCTCCTCAATTACATTAGTTCAATGCTAGATGTTTGAGGTTTTGAAGATCTAACAAATATGTTATGAGATGATGAGGAGGTTCCATTTAAGCCTAAACCATGTCTAACTAGTGGTGGTCTTTATGACACAATCAATGTGTCTAAGGTTTCATTTCCTTTATGAAACTTAGAGATTGAGCTTCTAAGCTCAATGACTTCTCCTTTAAGAGTGTCATTCTCCTTTCTTAATGAAACCATTGAAGAAGATGATGTGAAAAGTTTTTCTATTGAGTTTTTGAATTCTTTATTAGAAGTCCTCAACTCATTTACAATATCACTAAGAGTCTTGTATTCATCTTCTAATTTTGAGCACCTTTTCTTATAAATTTTTACTTGTGACTTATACTTATCACATCTCATGGTTAGAGCCTTTAGAAGCTCTTCATTTATCTCATTAAATTCAAAATCAGAATGAGAATGGGAAGAAGTACTTACTTCTTTGGAGAAGTCCTCTTAAGCCATAAAACAAAAGTTTGCTACTTCATCATCTTCTTCTTCATCACTTTAATCATTATCCCAAGTAGCCTTGAAGTTCTTCTTCTTTTCCTTGTGATGATAGGAAGATGACTTTCTTTGGATTCTTCTTTCTCTTCTCTTTTTCATTAACTCCTTGGTCCTTCTTGATATTTTAGCAAGCTATTTTTCTTATTCATCATGTTCATTGGAGTCATTTGAGCTTGAATAATCTTTTTGAGCTTTGAAGGCCAGAGCTTTCTTTTCTTTATTTTTTTTGCTCTCTTAGCGTATTCATCTCTTCATCTTTCTTGACAGCCATCTCATTGGTGAGAAGCTTACTAATGAGGGCATTGGTTGGCACTTTCCCAATCTCTGGATTGGACTCTTGAATGTTACATACTCTTGCACCAAATTTATCTAATGGAAGAGATTTAAGGATTTTAGTATTTACCTCATAGTTGGTAAGAATCCTTCCAAACTTTTTCATATTTGTGACAATTGAGAGGAGTCTATTTGTCATTTCAAAGATGCTTTCATGGCCTTTCATCATGAAGAACTCCCACTCTGTCACATACACCTCCAACCTACTTGATTTCATAAGAGTTGTGCCCTCATGATAGTTTTCTAGTGCTTTCCATATGGCATGTGCAGTTTGGTAATGTTGGAATCTTCCTATTTGTTCTTTTAACATGGAGCTTAGAAAAATAGACATTGCCCTCTTATTCTTCCCATTTGCCTTCCTTTGTGCTTCACTCTATTCTTCTTTTGCAATTGCCACCTCTACTCTTTTAACCATCTTTGTTGGAGGCTTCCACTCTTCAAGAATATAATCCCATAAGTTGAGGAGATCACTATAAAGATAGATTTCAATTTTATGCTTCCAAAGAACATAATCATTGCCATCAAAGTAGGGATTAAGATAAGAGTGAACTCCTTCTTGTGCCATTGATCTTTTCTCACACAATTAAGGTTTGAATTGAGACTTGGCTCTGATATCAACTATTGGCCCTAGTGCACCAAGAAGGAGGGGTTGAACTAGTGGCAAATTTGAACTTTTGATTTAAAGGAAACTCACAAATATGAAAGATTAGAGAAAAGGATATGAGAAGAATGAACACAAGAGTTTTATAGTGGTTCGGGTATTAACCAACCCTGCATCCATCCCCAATTCACCAATTGAGTATTTCACTTAATCACTAGTGTTTTATAAGCTCACACTCAACTTAGTGTTTAGGCTCACAACAAACCTTACAAGTGTTTTCCCAAGGCTTACACTCAACCTAGTGTTTAGACTTACACCAAACCTTACAAGTGTTTTCTCAAGGCTAACACTTAAAACTCTACAAGAGTTTTCTAAAGTTAACTCTCAAACCCAACCTAAAAGGTGTTTAAAGCTCACACCAAACTATTTACAAGGAAATAAAGAATTAAAGTTGAGAAATAACTTAACAAGAGTTGTGGCACATATCAATGGTTATCCTCTTGCATTCAAGTCCATTTGGTAGTATATTTATAGGCAATAACCATTAAAGAGACGTTACAAATAAACTATGTCTAAATCTCAAAGTTGTGCTAGACATATTTTACATTAAATGCTCGTTAGACGAAATTTGCGGTCGCTATTTTTGAACTGTGTCTAACAGCTAGTCCACGTGGCATGAAACCATTAGTTTTTCCAAAAACTAACCGTTGGATCTTTCTAACGGATCTTAAAACTTTACGGTTGTTATTTTCCTTATATGACGCGATTGTTACTGTGAAATCGTCTGTCTAACATGGAGATATTGTTTCTGAAATTCGCAATCGCTACTTTTGAATCTCAACAGCTACAACAACTACTTTTTCGAAATTCGCGGTCGCTACTCCAAATTCGCAGTCGCTAATTATAAAAGCAGATTTTCATACTTGGATTTTCTTGCTTCTAATCACTTCTATGCAATTCCTAATAAGATTTTATCTTAATATCTGCAAAAACAACACTTAAAATTAATATTAGAACCTTTCAATATATATTGTTAAGATCGAAAGAAAGTCTTGACTTAAGTTTGAATAGCTTAGTCCAACAATTGTATTGAGATGCACCAAGCCATACTGTCTTATAATTTTATGGATTTTATCTTGGGTTGAGCCGTTCTTCACTTTCCTATCATAGTGATAGCAGTCGAAATGATCCTTATATGTGATTGAGTCTAGCCTATATGTTTTTGGGTAGTATCATTATTCTTACATTTTTAGTCAAGTTGATTGAAAATTCGACTTAATCGGAACCTACATCTCACAAAAACACTTTATCCACATTAGTACCGTATATGTATTTTTTAATGATCAAATTCAAAACAATAATGGAACTTCAGTATTCAACTTAATAATAATAACAATGTTTTAAATGATGATGATTAAACCTCAAGCAATAATAAGTTGAGTTAAAAGCAAGTTAAGGTAGTTTTGACGTTAGACGATAGAAAGCGTCACACGACAAAAGACATCTGCTTTTAGCTTTGGTATGCGTAAGTTGGTAAAGACGAGCGCTTGTTCTTCTTCTTCTTGTTTTTTTCTTTTTTTTTTTTTTTATGAGACCCGAAAGACCAACAATCTATTTTCCCTTACCAAAAAAGATCAAATTAGCCCCAACCAGAAATGAGCAGTCCAGGTAAGTTAAATGCCTCTAGCTCTGAATTAGACTTGGATCGACCCAATATCGAAGACTACCTTCCTTCCGGTTCCTCCATTCATGAACCTCAAGGCAAGCTTCGCCTGTAAACACCTCTCTCTGTCTCGCGTTTTTATGTTTGGTTTTTGGACTTGTTCTGAATTGGCAGAGTTTCTATGTCCCATTCTAGGCGTGATTTGCTTGACATTTCGTCAACCCTAACAGAGGCAGCTGGTGCCATTGTTGATGTGAGTTCTTTGTACACTTTTTGTTATAGAAACTGAATTGATTTCTTCTTTAAAATACATATTTTGATAATTGGTAGTACGATTTTCTTCTACTTTTAGGCATCTAAAGATGTGTTTTTAGTAGTTGGAATCAGCTATAGAGATCCACGTTTATTTCATTCAATTCAATGCAGAGCTTCATATATAAATTGCTTTTCATTTGATTTTCTTATTTGGTGATTTTGAACAGGACTCATTTACACGATGTTTCAAGTCGAATCCTCCAGAACCATGGAATTGGAATATATATCTGTTTCCCCTGTGGTGTTGTGGTGTGGTGATTCGATATGGAATTTTGTTCCCAGTCAGGTCATCTTTCTACTCTCTGAAGAGATTAATTGTGCAGTGTTCTTTACAAGTTATTGGAGTGAAGCTTGCTTTTTTGTGCCAAATTTCAGCACATTTTTTTAACTCAACCAAATAAGTGAGACTGTTCCAGTCCGTATGTATTTTGACCTTTTGGGCTTCTAGAAAAGAATTATGATATTTCTGATGGTTTACTGAAGAATGAGTTGACTAATTTACAAACTCTGTTTTATTTTGGTTGTCTAATGTATCTCTGTTATATCTGCAGGGCCCTTGTACTGACAATAGGGTGGATAATTTTCCTTTCATCCTACATTCCTGTGCATTTTCTACTGAAAGGACAGGACAAATTGCGAAAAAAATTAGAGGTTCGAACAGTTAATTTGTTGCAAGTTCTTGCTTTTCCCTACTTCTTTGTTTAGTGAATTTTTTTTTTTTTCCTGAATGAAAGTCTATTTATATATGCAAAAATGCAAGAGCTGGGAATTTTGTAAACCATGTTTTTGCATATCTGAATTTCCTGATATTTGTCTTTTCAGGATTTTGTTGCCTTTATCAGGTTAGATTAAAATGTTTTTTCATATTAATGAGTGCACTTTTTGAGCCTTTGAAAAGTCCATTATTGTGCACTGTCAGGATTCTGTGTAATATTTTTCTGGAAATAACATTTTGTAACATACATATTTTGATGCAAATCATTTGTCTTTCTGATTTTCTATCGTAAGATACGATGCATCAACTCTTTAGGGAACATGTAGGAGCACATTCTGAAACCATCAACAGATGGGTTGCCTTCCTTTAATATGTATTGCATGTTCTGGAAAGAACTCAAAGCACAATCATTCAGCACCCATATTGGGACTCAAATCACATAAAAATTTAGTATTCCTCCTTCTTAATGAACCAAATATTCATTGATGATTACTTAATTTATTGAAGAGCAGAACTTAAGGAGATGAATGAAATATGATGGTCTTTGTCATGTATATCAGATATTTTTGGGACAAGCATGTATATCAGATATTGATATTTGTGAAGTAGGTTTTCTTGTACCTTTCTAAGGGTTGTCATAGTTGTTTTTAAGTTAATCTATATTTATTTAATGGATTATTATCTGATCTGCTGAGTTGAAGGAGCAGATTAGAGCAAAAAAACTATTGTGTTCCCGTTTTTCTGTAGGTACATTAAATGAAAGAAGCTTCATTGCCATTGCTAATACTTGATCTTCATGCTTTTTGTTTTTATTCTTAAGTTTGGTATAACTAGCTGTTGCACATTGCTCTAAATTTAGTTCCTGTTGTTTGATTTTATCCAGAGGTGTTTGGAGGAGTTAATTTGCAGCTTCTTTGTGGCTTCATGGACTGGAGTTGTCAAGTACCATGGTCCACGGCCAAGCATACGACCTAAACAGGTTCATACGAGTGTTAATTTTTCTTATTTAGATGCCAGCACACTGTTCTTTGTATACATAATGCGATGGATTCATATTTGGATCTGAATATGTGCAAGTAATGTGTCTTTGCTTACATATTAATGCGAACTTGAATATCATGGATCAAGCAGGTTTTTGTGGTCAATCATACCTCCATGATTGATTTTACAATCTTAGAACAGATGACTGCATTCGCTGTCATTATGCAGAAACATCCTGGTTGGGTTGGTAAGTGATTAATGGCTTCATTTATTTATGACTTAAATGATTGAAAAATTGTTTTTTTTTTTTTTTTTCTCATCAATGATTGTAGTTTGTGTTTTAGTTATAAACATTTCTAAGTATCCTTTAATGTGTTTAACTGACAAAATCCACCTAGCAGTTTTGTTAATTTTGAAAGACCCAGAAATTGAATTCATTGAACCATTTGCGACGTTCTTTTTAAATGACCGAACAACAGCATACGATATTTTATGCAAACTATGCTTGATTTAGACCAAAATAAGCAGCAAACCATCTGAATTTATTGGTACCTAGGTCAATTTCTGTGTATGCTAAAGAGAGGAATGCAAGTGATTAATTTTATTTTGCTCTTTATATAGGACTATTGCAAAGCACTATATTAGAGAGCGTGGGATGTATCTGGTTCAATCGTTCAGAGGCAAAGGATCGTGAAATTGTAGCGAAAAAATAAGTAGGAATGCTGTAGGCAAAGATTTCATCATTGCAGTCATATTTGCATCTTAATAATAAGAATGTACATGTTTCAGGTTAAGGGACCATGTTCAGGGGGCTGACAATAATCCTCTTCTCATATTTCCTGAAGGCACTTGTGTAAATAACCACTACATTGTGATGTTCAAAAAGGTCTTTGGAGTTTAGCTTAAAACTTCTTTTCTCTTTCCTTTAAGCTCTTTGTGCTTATTTTTTCATTGACTCTTTTTTTCTTTGTGATGCATAGGGTGCATTTGAACTGGGCTGTACTGTGTGCCCAGTTGCAATCAAATACAATAAAATTTTTGTTGATGCTTTTTGGAATAGCCGCAAGTAAGGAGTTTTGTTTTATATTGCTGAAATCTCTTCTATTCATATATCAAGAAGTGCCAAAAAGTCTTGCTCACACATTTCATAATTGTTATTAATTTATGCTGTCTACAACAAAACTATAGCTGTTAAATAATTAGAAAGGCTTTTATGCTGATCAACCACAAAGAGATACTTTATACCCAGTTATTTTTCTTTGGGCTGTATATCATTTTGTTTTCTGACTGAATCCCAAGGATGTATCGTATATTAAGTTTAGGAACAATATGCCAGGCTAGTATCCATTAAGTTTCTTTTTTTCTTTTCAACTAAGATAATATCCTGTCAATTCTTGCTCCGTCTTAATGGACATTTCTTTTACTCATTCGACTTCTGTATTGTTATTTTTATTATTGTTGTTGTTGTTGTTTGAAGAGAGAGAGAGAGAGAGAGAGAAAGAGGGGGGGGGGGGGGGGTTGGTGGGGGGGTGTTGGGTGTGGTATTTGTGTATGACCAATATTTATATCTTTCTTCTTTCAAGTCTTTCGTATTAGTATTCAATTTTATTATTTGCGCCAGCCATCAAGGGTTCAAGATGTATTAGTATGTTCTTGGAATACTACTCCAATGCTGAGATTACGTGTCTCTTTTGCAGGCAGTCCTTCACAATGCATCTCTTGCAACTAATGACATCCTGGGCTGTTGTTTGTGATTTGTGGTACTTAGAAGCTCAAAATCTTAAACCTGGAGAGACACCTATTGAGTTTGCAGAGAGGTATTACTTAATTATTCCTATTGTGATAAAGTGTTGGCGTGTTGCGTTATCCTTATTCAAAGAGGTAAATATCTTTTGTGGAATCCTCACGATACTGATGCTGGTTCATTTTGAATGCTCTTATGCAGAGTCAGGGACATAATATCTGTGCGAGCAGGTCTCAAAAAGGTTCCCTGGGATGGATATCTCAAGTACTCGCCCTATCCCAAAACATAGAGAGCGAAAGTACATCTTTGCTTTTCCCCCTGCCTCTTTAAGACACCGTATAACTTACGTTTCCTTTGTTTTTCTATGTAGATGCAAAATTTATATGGACAAACATTATTCATACCATCGTTCCCCCTGGCTCTTTAAGACACTATAACTTACGTTTCCTTTGTTTTTCTATATAGATGCAAAATTTATATGGACAAACATTATTCATACCATCGTATTATGATATGGATCTTATGCTGGCTAGTTTTTATGACTTCTCTCACCAATAATTTTCTTCTGGCATTGAATCTCAATAACATCAGTCCATACTTCCTATTAGCTCCTGCTGACACTTATCTTACTGTTTTTAGCATTACAACCATGTGATTACAACCTGCCCTATGTTCTTTGCCAAAATCAGGACTAAAAAACTTATTTTAAGGAGAACAGCAGTTAACGTGAGCTTTCCCAGGGGAACCAAAAGAACTGAACTCTCGTCAATGCTAAATTACCAAGCCCAAATCTTTGCAAGAGCTGAATAGACCAAATTGAACTTATAAGCTCTGTTTTAGCAGTTATTTTGATTATCATCTTGAAGAAATTCCACTGTTTGCAGATAGCACATTTTAAGAAGTAAATTTATTAATTTGAGATTAGCTTTGGAAAGAGATGGAGTCTGTAAATTAAGTTAGAAGGTATGTGCGGGAGTGGCATACAGAGACTGGAAAATTGGAGTGTGTTAGAGAGTACATCTAACGCAATGGAATTTGAACTAGTAAACATATTTTCTCCCATTTATTCTCCATGTAGCACGTCATATCTACTTTGTTGCCCTTAACAAATTACAACAATTTGCTAATGTTCATTGGGATAATGGCTAGCAGGTATATAAAGAGCCAACTATGTGGATATGTGTTAACCCTAACATTGTTAGAAATAGATCTACAGGTCAAAGTTCTGCAAATTGAGTCAATCAATTACTTTTACCTTGTACCAAATGTGATCCATGAGAATCAGGAGTTTGAAAACTTAAATTCTTAAACAATGGTGAATGGAGAGTCTATATTCACAACCAAATGAAATAAAATTTCCCCAAGGCTAAGGGTGTATTGTGATTGCAAGTGAGTAAAGGTCTGCTCAACCCTGTAACTTGGCAGATCAGATCAAACATGTACGCTGGAAGCTGAAAAAGTGAGACCAGTAATCAAATGAATGAGAAATTAAGGATTCTGGCGGTAGCATTGGTTACAGAAAGAAGGAAAATATAAAATAATGCTATACTGAAGATCAGCTTATTCTATGTGTCACTCTAAAATGTCAACTGAACCACAAACCATGTTTTCTGGAAGAGAAAACCAAATAGACCAATACTTTTAGTTGTAAAATGTCAACTGAACCAAAATCTGAATTTTTAATGAAAAGAAAAAAAAAAAAAAAACCACCTAAACCTAACAGACCAAATAACATGAGTTTGATAGCAAATATTATTGAGTTCAACCTTGAGTAAGTTGAAGACATTATTAATTTCTAGTCAGAAGTTTAGACTTCTAGAGATTTCCACAATTCATTTTTAATGGTAACATTCTAAACTTTCATTACATGATATCAATCTTCATTAAGATTGTTAGAAGGATTGGTTATTTATGTCACAATTTCTTTATCATCTTCCCTTTATAGTTCCATTTTTTTAAGTGCAATGTAATTTGTATCCAAATCTCGCAACAATCATTTTGCACATTTAGAAATTTATGTGATTTATTTGATTGTGTAACTGCAATATGAAACTGTGAATATGCTGACTATAATGGTTCAATTGAATGAATATTAAATATCAAGTTTATTTGCCATTTTGTGTGCCAGGCAACAGAGCTTTGCTGAGTCAGTGCTACGGCGCATGGAGGAAAAGTGACTTATACTTGGGCTTGTCTTTCTTCGTTGTATTTAACCCCAGTAGAGGCATGGTTGTTCACTTGACAGCCTCGTTATTTGAGTGTAGGCCATGATCTTTAGAAACAGTCAGGATGTTGGATGTTAAGATGAAGAAAATCCTAAGAAATGTCAGCGTTACGCTTCTCATGATATAGTTTTACTTTCACAAACACAAAATAAAGCTATGAAAATTTTGATTAAATTTTGTGTAGGACAGTACTTCTGTGTCTAGGTATTGCTTTTTTAAGATGTGATATCAATGGTCCGAGTCAAAATAGAGGGATCTGCCTACATTCTAGAACTTCTGCATGATTGGGGAGTCCTAAATCATGCATCCCAGATCACGGTGTTATATGGACCTCGAGCTTTGCATACATGCAAAAATATAATCAACTGATGAACATTTCTAGAGGAACATTTTAGAATCGATTAATGAATAATTTTAGATGGTAAACATTTTAGAATCAATTAATAAACAATTTTGAATGCATATTTTGAATTTAAATAATGAATATTGTTTTGTTTTTCATAATGAATATGAAACTATATGAGAAAAATATTATGCAAGCAGATAGTAAATATTTAAATATTTATAAATGAATAAAGAATTTAATGGAAGATGATTATATGTTTTAATAAATAAATTAATTCATATAGAATATTATATAAAAAATAATAACTATAAAAATTAAAGATGATGAATATTGTGATTATAGATAATGAATATCTAAATACTAAATAGTGTATATCAAATTTTATAAAAGAATGTTATATGTTTTTAATGGACAAATTAACTCATGTATTATATTAAATAAAAAATAATGAATATGAAAATTAAAATGATTACTATACTTATAGTTAATAAACATTCAAGTGCTAAGCAATGAACAATAAATTTTTTGAAAAAATGTTATATGTTTTTAATGGACAAATTAATTCATGCATAATATTACATAAAAAATAAATATAATGAACATGAAAATTAAAGATGAATATTGTGATTATAGATAATGAACATTTAAGTATTTAGCAATGAACATTAAGTTTTATGAAAAAATATTTTGTATTTTTAATAGAAAAATTAACTCATGTTCAATATTACATGAAAAAAATAATGAACATAAATATTATACATGATAAACATTATCCATATAAACAGTGAACATTTCTGTAATAATCAATGAACATGAATAAACAAATAAAAAATACAACACAATGCATTGCTATTTTGAAATTTTATAATAGAGAAGAAATAATTGAAAAACTTTTGTACCAAAATGAATCATAATTGAATAAAAAACTCAAGATATCAAGTATTAAGCAATCAACATCAACTTAATGAAAATGATTATAAATTTTTAATAGAAAATTAATTCATGTACAATATTACATGAAAAAATATGAAATTAGAAATAATGAATATTAATAAAATATAGTTATATGTACCATATTAGATTAAAATTAAATAAACATTAACAAAATATTGTTTAATAAAATTATGAATATAAAAGAGCACATATGATTATTAAATAAAATGATGAACATAAAAGATTACATCTGATAAACATTACATTGACAACTAATAAATATTTACTTATGAAATAATGAGTATATATCACATGTATGAAAATACATGATAATATCAAAATGCAGGCGTATTGAACACCCGAACCATGAACCATCATTGCCCAGGTTAATTTGTGCATGATTGGGTTGTTAAGGCCGTTAGAAATTATCTGAAGATGAATCTAATCTACCATTTCTACGATCTTGGACATTTAAGATTAGTTCCATTTGATCGTTTTATAACATGATAGCCTATTGAGGGGTTTTGTCATAGGGACTTTGAGGAAATTTAATACTTGATGATATGCTGCTGAAAACAAAACAAGAAGCAGCAGTAGTTAAAGCAAGTTGGTAGTTGCTTAAAGGACAAAGGGTTTAGCGCTTGATCTTTTAAAAAGGCCTCATTAACGTTTTCTTTTTGTCAAACTAGTACAAATATTTTGATTTTAAGGCTTGTTGACCTTAATTTTTTGCCAAAATAATAAAAACTACTTTTTAAAAAATTTTCCATGATTAAAAAAATTTGAAAAACTCAAAAAATAGTAAAATAAGAACAAAAAAAGTAAAAATTATTAAATAAAGCAAAACTTGTTAGCCTCTATTTCAAATACCTAAACCTAAACTCCTATTATCATCAATGCAAATCTTTTAACTTTTATCATTCCTGCAAAATCCATTGTTACTTTTGTAAACTCAATTGTTATCATGATTACCTCTCACAATCATTAATTGAAATTCATGCTTTTATCTAGATTGATTCTTATATGGTGTTTCCATTATCGTTAAATTATTATCTTCTTCTTCTGAAAT
>CATIWR010015458.1:0-2500 GCA_949677035.1 Omphalea diandra | reverse complement strand
AGACAATAATATTCTTCATGGCTTATAATTGTCACCTTGTATAATTCATCACCTTAGTTATGTATGAAAGATGTTTATCTGTTCTTATCGATGTTAGTACCTAAGCCAAAAAACCCTAAGGATAAATTGAATATGTTTTATAGCCATTTATTGCGAAACTCAAATAGTTATGGAATGAAGGTATGTGTAGACATATGATATTTTGAAGAAATAAAATTTTTAGATGTGGGAGACTCTTATATGGACAATAATTGATTTTCCAACATATGCAATGTTGTCAGGGTAGAATATTATTAGAAGCTTAACTTATCTATATTACATCGATAATTCTGATGCTTTTACTTTGTCAAAGAGTAAAAAGCAGTCATGGTTCGACAACTAAAGAAAGTTTTTACTAGAAGATCATTCATTTTAAAGGAACAAAATGTCATTCATTAAGAATACAACATTGACCAAAGGTCCTCCATCTGTTAGATTTAGAGTTGAGATATTGAGCGAGATGAATTAGTTAGGTCTTAAGAAGAGCAATGAATTGGATGCTGATGAGATCAATGATCTAATATGTAGGACTTATGGTTGGAGGAAAAGAAATGTCTTTTAGGATTTATTGTATTGGAATATAAATCTGATTCGACATAACTTGGATTCATGCACATTGAGAAGAATATTTTCAATAATGTGTTTAACACTATCATCAATGTGGAAGGAAAAATGAAAGACACAATTAAATCTTAACAGTAGTCACATAAATGTTGTTACCGACTTGAGTTGGAATGAAGTGCAGGAATGAGAAAATACCTTCAAGCTTGTTAAACATTGGATAATTGGGCAAAAGAAGTCCTATGTGAATAGGTAAAGAATCTTAGATTTCCTTATGGATATGTGTCAACTATCGCTAGATGTATGGACATGAAAAAACTGAAGTTATTCGGGATGAAAAACCATGATTGTCATGCATTCATGTAGAATTGGTACCAATTACATTTCGTGAACTACTGCCTAGCAATATGTGGAAATTAATTAATAGTTGCCATAAGTAGGTTCCATGTTTTATTTCGATTTATGTATATACACTATCTTATATGTATAATTAATGTCATATATACCTTCGAAGACTAAAAAATAATGTGAGAAATAAAGCTAGAGTTGAAGGTTCAATATGCAATGTATATTTAGTTGAAGAAGTGTTATTGTTTTGTTCACACTACTTTAAGGATCATGTGAGCATGAGGCATCAAAAAGAGCCTCACAGTGATGATAATTCTAAAGATATAGGGGAATAACATGAAGGAAATCTTTTGATATTTAAACATCTTGATCACACATTTGGAAAGGGGAAAATAAGATTCATGATGGAGCAAGAATATAAGGCTACTCAATGCTACATTTTATTGAATTATTCTGAAATGGAACCATTTATTCAGTAAGTAATCAATAAGCTTGCTTATTTTCATATACCAATACAATATCTTTTGTTTTTTCCATTGTGGAATTTATGTTGATGAGTTAAAGCAACATCAACCAAATATTACTAGTCATGAAGTTGATGCTAAACTTGAAAATGAATTTGCATCTTAGTTTGACAAATACGTAAGTATCAAGATTCCATTATTTATGTTTACATGCATGTGCATGTACATTGACTTTAAATTTATTTATTATTAAATTGATGAGATTTATTTTAGGCATATGATATATCACATAATATCTCAAATAAATTCATAAAGGATCTAGTAAAAGGTCCATTGCTAATGGTGACGTCTTACCTAGGTTCTTATGTAAATGGATTTAAATTTCACATTGAAAGACATGATTCTCATACAATAACCATGAAAATTGGTGTGTGTGTAAAAGGGACCAATTACATTATAGAAGAAAGCGACTATTATGGTCGGTTGATTGAAGTTATAGAATTGGAGTATCCAGAATTGCCAATTAAGAGAACCATATTATTTAAGTGTGAGTGGTTTGATCCGACGCTAAATTTAGGTACTAAAGTTCATCCAAAATATAAACTTGTTAAGGTGAACTAAAAATGAAGTTTTAATAAATATGAGCCATTTGTTCTAGTAGTGCAAGCTTGTCAGGTGTATTATTGCAGTTACCCTAGCTTAAGACATGATACAAGCAATTAGTTGGTTGTATGTAAAATTAAAGCTAGGGGAGAAGTCTAAATTCTAGAATTATTTGCAACAACTTCAATGTCTCATGTAGTGCTGGCCTTTAAAGAGAATGACATTGATGCTCATTCAATTACAATTATGGAGGATGAAGAATTTGGATCCTTAAATGATTCAAATTGAAAATTCATTGAAATTTAAGATGACAATGTTGAATTAGAAGATGATATAAAGATAAAGTTGGAATCAAATGATGAGGATGAAGAAACTAATGAGAAAGAGGATTTGCACAATGTTATTGATAGTGAAACTAATTAGAGGTACTTTGTGTGTGTGTGTAAATATATATATATATATATATATATATATATATATATATA
>CATIWR010015456.1:0-33196 GCA_949677035.1 Omphalea diandra | reverse complement strand
TCCACTCTTTATTTTCTCCATTCCATATATTTCCAAACAATATAGAGAAAATGGTTTTCCCTTCCATTTCTCTTCTTTTCCCCACCTTTGTTTCTTTACCCTTCCTTTTCTCACTCTACTTTTTTCCCAAATAAAGTGTTAGTTTAAAATTTAAAAATAAAATTTCAAAAACTTAAACTATCTCACTTCTATATGTGAATATATTAAATAAAAACATTGAATTCAAAAACACTTATTTTAAAATGAGATTAATTTTCTCATTTTTTAATATGACTAAATATGCCATAAGAGCATTAATAAAGTTCTCCTTTTTATACTACTGATCAATTAATTCATTTTCAGGTAATTACTGAAGGAATAAGATTTGTTTTTACATGTGTGTATGGTTCCAATAGTCAGGAAGCCAGAGGAAAGCTTTGGGACAGTTTGCTAGATATTGCAGCTTCTTGTTTTGATCCATGGTTAGTTCAAGGAGATTGGAATGCAATTTGGGAACAAAAGATGGCTTTGGTGGAATTCCTATATCTGACGATATGGTGAGGAGCTTTAAGGCATGTATTCATGATGTTGTATTGCTTGAATGCCGAAAAATGGGTTGTAGGTATACATGGACTAATAATCAGTTTGGAGAGCAGAGAATTTGGAGAGTGTTGGACAGAGCTTTCTCGAATATGAATTGGGTTGAAGCTTTTCCTAATACAATGGCTGAGGTGATGCCTTCTGGTATATCAGATCACTCTCCATTGATTACAGATTTGAGGTGCAGTAGTGTAAAGAGGAAAAGTCCTTTTAGATTTTTAGATATGTGGAGGAAACATCCTCAATTTAAAACTATTGTGCCAGAAGTATGGAGCACTGAGATTCAGGGTACTTGGATGTATAAGGTGGCTTGTAAATTAAAGCTTGTGAAATGGTGTTTAAAACGGTTGAATAGGGAATATTTTGGTGACATTCATATAAGAGTGCAACAGGCTAGGGAAGCTTTATTGAAGTGTCAGAATGACTTACAAGGGGATCCCTCTAATCATTACCTTTTAAAGGAGGAGAGAATTTATTACAAGAACCTACAGTATTGGCTAAGTCAGGAGGAGAGTTTTTTTAAACAGTGCTCTAGAGTCAAATGGATCAAGCTGAGGGATTCAAACACTAGATTTTTTTTACACAACTCCATGAAAGTGAGAAGCTCTAGTCATAACATTAGTTACATCAACAAGAGTGATGGTTCTATGATTAACGATCATGAGGGAATTAGCAACGCAATGGTGCAGTTTTATGGTGATCTATTTTCGAATACACAAGATTAGAGAGTTCATGTGGATTCAGCTATTATTTAGCATGGTGAAGGGGTGAGTCAGATGGAAAGTGAACAGCTTTTGAGTGAGGTTTCTGCAGAAGAGGTTTTGAAGGCTATGTCGAGCATTGGTTCTGATTGAGTGCCTGGGCCTCATGGATTTGGTAGTGGTTTTTATCAAGCCTGTTGCTAAATTGTAGGAGGGGACGTAATTCAAGCTGTGTAGGAGTTTTGGAACAGTGGTAAACTTTTTAGACAACTTAATAGTACTGCTATTACTATGATACCCAAAGTGCCAAACCCTGAGAATCTCAATGATTACAGGCAATTGCTTCTTGTAATGTTATTTACAAATGCATTACCAAGATATTGGCTAATAGAATGAATATTGTGCTGCTGAGAATTATTAAACGAAATCAATGTGCCTTTCTTGTTGGTAGGAAAATTGGGGAAAATATCTTATTAGCACATGAATTAGTTCAAAGTTATCATAAGAAGAGTAGACAACCTAATTGTGCATTGAAGGTTGACTAACGAAAAGCCTATGATTCCTTAAATTAGGACTTTCTTGAAGAGCTTACGTTAGCACTGAGATTTCTTGGCAAGTTTGTTTAGCTGGTTATGGAATGTGTGAGAACCTCTAGATTTTCAGTGGTCATCAATGAGTTTGGTGGGTTATTTTCGGAGTTCTAGGGGAGTTCAACAGGGGGATTCCATCTCTCCTCTGCTGTTTGTGATAGGAATAAAGCATTTATCTCATATTTTGGAGAAGTTCTGTACGAATGAATTCATATTTCATTCTGGATGTAAGGAGCTTATAATAAGTCATCTTTGTTTTGCTGATGACTTATTCTTGTTATGAAATGGTGGTATTGAATATGTTAAGGTGATAAAGGATGCGTTGGATTTGTTCTTTCCCTCTTTTGGTCCACAAGCCAATAGTAGCAAGAGTTCGGTGTTCTTCCAGAATGTTGATAATGTCAGTACGGAGATTATCTTACAGATGTTGGGATTATTGAAGGCCAATTACCTGTGAGGTATCTTGGAATGCGATTGATGTCATCTAGGTTGTCTGCAAGTTGTTGTCAAAGCCTAATTACTAAAATAACTAACAGGGTGAATGGGTGGTTGTTCAAACACCTCTCCTATGCGGGACGCTTACAACTGATTCAAACATTGTTAAACATGCATATGTTTTGGAGTTCTCTCTCTATCTTACCTAAGAAGGTGGTTTATGAGGTAGAGAAAATTTGAAGAAATTTCTTATGGAGAGGTAACATTCAAGATAAATAACATGGAGTGGTTCGTTGGGAAAAAGTTTGCAAACCAAGCAGGAAGGTGGGCTGGGATTGAAATTAGTGGTTGAGTGGAATGTGGCTGTTCTCACTAGGCACATTTGGGAGCTGCTGACTAATAAGGAGTCTCATTGGGCGATTTGGATTAGTAGAGACAAGTTAAAACTTAGTTTTTGGAGAATGACCAAACCCCATGATGCCAACTGGGTATGGGCTAATTTGTTGAAGATCTGGCAACAGGTTAAAAATTGTTTTCAATATTTGCTGTGTTGTGGTGACAAGTTTTGCTTTTAAGGAGATCCTTGGTTAGAAGGACAAGCAGTTAATGAGAGATTCCCAAATGTTAATATTCAAGAATTTGAGATTTCAAAAAAAAAAAAAACCAAAGTTCATGAGCTATGGAAAGAGGGAGGTTGGAATCTTCCTGATCCTATTGACACTGCTACTGAGTTGACATGAGATTTTCTAACAAATAATATAGCTGTCAATCCTGTAGTACTAGATATGGTTCAGTGGAAATCACCTAAGAATGAAGTTTACAATATTAATAGTGCTTGACATCATGTCAGAAAGAAACCAAAGAAAGTCAATTGGCATAGGCTACTATGGGGATCTAGCCATATTCTTAGACATGGTTTTTTGTGTTGGTTATATTAATAAAAAGCTTACCACAAAAATAAGATTGCAACGATGGGGTAAGGTTGATAATAAATTGTGTTATGTGGAAATTGCCCTGAATCCATTGGTTATCTGTTCTTGCCATGTCATGCCAAGTTCATTGATTTGTCCAACGAAATCCAGATAACGAAAATACAAAATTATGGATGAATTCTTCATAAACTCCCAAATATGAGAAGCATGCAATTTTTTAAATTGATTCAATATAGATAATAGTTCCAATCAATTTGAAACGTTTATTTTACAAAATTAAAGCAAAAGAAAACAAGAAAAATTCTTTGAAGGATCAATCACATCTAGATCGCTATCCTAGTTGTACAATCCACGTGTATTTAATATGACAAATCCTGAAATCAACATTTTATATAGGACTATAGCATTCAGATGCAAACTAAGCCAGAATTGAGCAACGAACATGATCTATCTTCATGTGTTTTCTAGAGGCACATATATCGCAGGCATTGATAGAAGTATAGAACTGAGAACACTCCATACATAAAATTATGAGAGAAGCCACAAAAAGCTGAATGCCATCAATCTTTTAATAGATTTATAGAACATTCCATGCATGAAATTATGCGGAGAGAAGCCACAGAAAGCTGAAAGCCATCAAATCACATTTATGTAAAACAAATATTCGCTCCACAACTTAAAACAATAAATTTATTCGTTAAAGACAAACTAAGTATGCTCAACTTCAGAGCCAAACATGCTCAACTTCAGAGCCAAACAAAAGTGTCTATGACATCGCGTTTGAAGCTTAAAACAGAATTTATTCTTCCACAACCACACTGATCTCACCTTTTTCTAGCAAATCATAAAATGCTCTTGCTTTTCTCTGCTCATTCCAGTGATGCATCTTCCAAAGACCACCGGCAGCCAAGGCAACTGCAATTCCCATGCATATCTCCTTAACAACACTTGGTCCTTTCAGCGTGGCATGAGCAATCTTACCCCCAGCCATTTGGCTTTTCTAGTCAAAGTGAAAAATCTGGAATCAAAATGTTCTTTTGTTCTTAGCATGCATATAAGATTGAAGAAAAACTATACGCATAACCATTACAACTGAATCAGTAAAATATCAATTTAAATACATGCCACTAAATACAAGTTCATACAATCAGACTCCCTTTCAGACTAAAAAGAAATTTCTTCAAATTAAAGAAAAGGTAAAAAATCTAGCGAAACAATACCATCAGTTAACACAAATCCTACAACAAATTAAAAATAATAAAATCCACCTTAAAGTTGGGTGCTCCTTTAACACATAACACTATAAGGCATTCAACTCCTTTGACTTGTACGAATTTTAAATCACCTTACTAATTGATCCTTCAATTCATTATTAGAAAAATTCTAAAGCAAAATAGAATCAAGGCTCATGTTCACACAATCCATATCTCTTATAAGAAATTTTAAGGCGCGCGTTTGGCGTGGCCACTACCAAAATTTTGGGGAAAAAAAATCCTTTCCGATAATTAATTGATATTAAAATATTCCAATACGAGTTTTATGAGCCAAAAGTTTATTTGGAGAAAAGCAAAAAATTGAAGCTTTTGCAAATAGCTCTATTGAATCAGTTTGAGAAGTAAGTAACTGATCTACTTAAATGTTAGAGTTTATGCCAAACACGTTTTTAATTTTTCAATCCGCATATTCATATGGTCTCTCACACACACACATAAAAGCAACATTTGAAAGCAACCATCCATGGATATCCTAAGAAAGGTGGAAGAAAGAGAAATTATATTTTTGAATCCAAAAGCAATGGCAACTAAACTCAATACGAGAAGCCGCCCACAGCTCAAGAATAATAAAACGCATCATAACTTCATAGATATAATAACAAGCACATATTGGAGTGCATCGAAGATTGAAGATCGAAATTAGGGTTTACCTGCGCTATTACGGACAAAACAATCAGACCTGGTCGCCAATTACAGATTTGCTTTGTGCGTTTCTTTGTGCTCTATTTAGACTTGTGAGAATGCGGGGTCCACTGAAACTGAAGTTGTTTGCTGCTGAGGATTAAAGGACTCCGAGTTGGGTTTGGAAATTCCGAAGTCGGAATAAGATGATTGACATGGGTCGCTTAAAGTTAAATTCAGAAAGGTACTGGGCCAGCTGGAGGCTTTAGGGTACTGTTTACTTTGCTCTCTTTATTTGGAAAATTATTTAGGGAAAAAAAGACAATAAAAAGGGAAAGTAAATTTATTTTTTTATATTTAAATAAAAAAATAGAGAAAATAAATTTATTTTTTCACTTCAATAAAAAAATATTAAGGGTAACCATATAAATTTATCATAAATTTCTTCAATAATTATATTATTTCTCTATTTTGAAGGGAAAATAAAGAGAAAAAAATAAAAAGTTATTTTTCTTTCATTCTCAAATAATGAAAAATTATAATAATTACTTATTTTTCATCCTTATTTTTTTCCTCCCTTATTTTACCTCAATCCAAACATAGTGTAAAAGAAGAATTAATTTTGCTCGGTTTTGTTAAAATATATTTCAAGATTATAATATTGCATTTCTTATTTTTTATTTTTCATCAAAATTTAATTTATAAAAATATTTTATTTTTTGAATTATATTGTTAAAAAATATTTTATTGAGTCATTAAATTAATAAGACAATGATCAAATATTTACATTATGATAATTCAAATGAAGAGAAAATTAGGAAATCACGTAAAAGAATTTCCTCTTTTTTAATAAAATTTATGATATATGCACAAATAAATTTTTTTATTAAATCACATTTAATAAGTATATATTCAAAAAAAAAACATACTTATAAATAATAAGAACAAAAGTGTTTTTAATTTAGAGTAAATTTGTATCATTAACTTTCAACATAAAAAACTCAATCACGAATATAACTTGTATAATCTCTCATCAATAGACATATCTAATAAAAAAATATAAAAAACGTAAGATAAAAATAAAAAAAGAATAATATGTGTAGTGTAAGGAACTTCACCACAAAAATAAATATTATAATTAGTGATTCATACATAATTTTTTTTATTTATAACAGTTTTTACTGATTATATCGTTAGAAAATATTTATGATTCTATAACTACTTAAATTATGTAATTTTAAAATACAAATTAGAGGACATACAATAATTACTTAACTATTTTATGTGTTATATATTTTTCACTTTTTTGTTTGAGTTTGACAATAACTCAGAATATAATAAGAGTTTTCTTATTTATGGTGAGAATTATAAGGAGAAAAATATTATCCATTTTATGGCCTTGAAGGCCTCTGATAAAAAAAAAAACAATCCAAATGCTAAAATATAAAGAATAAAAAATAATTTTAATAAGCCAATTGCAATTATAGGTGAACAAAATAAATCATAGCAGACATAAAATTTCAAAAGCACATGCTTTTGATTATGTTAGGAGGATGTATTTTAATTATATTGCAGGTATTATATAAATAGAAATTAGTAGCTAGAAGCATAATTATTTTAGAATTTTTAAATTAAAATATATTTAAATGGATAAATTTTTTTCCACATTAATTTAAGGCTTTATTTTTTATTTGTAATAACTTTTAATTTTTGAAAATTTGATACGAAAATATATTAAAATTTTAAAATAAAACTATCAATGCAGTAACCTGATAAATACTAAATATTTCAATGGTGTTATCAAACTGAAATTCACTGGTAAGTTGTCTCTTTATTTTAAAATGAAATTCTTTTATTTTATAATCATTTATAAATATATATAAATGATTATAAAATAAAAGAATTTCATTTTAAAATAAAGAGACAACTTACCAGTGAATTTCAGTTTGATAACACCATTGAAATAGGAGAGCTACTATCATCACACCATAATTTTGGCGGTCTAAAATGCCCATATTGAATTCGTTTGACAAATCAATGGACAAACTAATTTCATTTAATTTTTGTAGTGGATTCTTTTCAAAGACATACAGATAATATATTTTTTAATATATTCATGAAATAATTTTAAATTTCAGTTCTAATAAACTCATATGGCAATTCTTTCTCCTATTTATTATTTTTATTTTCTTATAGTAAGTTTTTTTTTTTTCCTAATTTTCTTTATTTAATTTTTTTTAAAAAATGTTTTTATTCCATTCTAATATTATATAATTTTTTTATACATGTATTATAGTAATTTTCATACTTTTCTCTTTTATATAAACAGTAATATTTATATGAATAAGACTAATTAATTTGTGTTTAAATACACAATGAAAACTTAAAAGATATACAATTGTTACGATATGGTGTTTTATTCTTATAAATTTATATTTATAAAAGTAATTTTATTGGAATTGTTTCTAAAAAAGAGAGATATATGATTTAATTATATGTAGATATATTTAATATATGTAACTAAATACTTTTTTTTTTTTTGTGAAATAATATGCTAAGTTATTTTGAGCCTTAAATGAGAGATTTTTCTCGAGTTATAACTTTGTTTTAAAGTAAACAAAGAAAAAATAAATAAATTTCATATATAAAGTTTTAAAATTTGGTTCGGTCTTTGATCCAATCAAAATAGAGAATCATGGATTAGAGATTGATTATATATATATATATATATAAGAATTTCTAAATAAAAATTTTATCTACATGTAATAGTTGTAAAGTATAAAAATGAATATTTTAATTATTTAAAACCATAAAATATTTTTATTTTAAAATAATAAAAAATATTATTTTTAAAATACTAAAAAATAAATATTTTTTAAATAATAATAAATTATTTTATTATATTCAAAGTTCATATATTAAAACAACTCAATTCAATATCAATATAACATTTTTTAATAAAAGACTTTAACTTATAAGGATTTATTATTTTAAAAATTTATATAGTTGTATTATGAGAAGATAATTAAAGTAAAATTTGAAATCATAATATATTTTTTAAAGAAATAAAACAAAGTAATCAATATATGTATTATGAATGATAATTTAATAAATAAAACAAAGTAATCATTATATATATATTGTGAATGATAAATTAATAAATATAATTTAATTTTTAAAAATAATCTAAAAAATTAAAAAAATCCAGATTAACCCAATTCGGATAAAATCAAATCAATATATTTTGACTAGATCAATTGAGTTTTTTATTGAATTTAATTAATTTCATATTTAAATCTTAACTAGAATTAGCCAAGAATTAATTTTTAGATTTTTTAATCTGATTGACTAGATCACTTTGAAAACTACACTTATATATTTTCCCATATCTATAAAATAACCTTGCAAGGTAAAAAAAAAAAAAAAAGGGAAAGGAAGCTAATTTTTAAATTGACATTAATAGGGATATTTTGAATTGACTAAATATTATTTCATATAATACTAAATTGTGGACTGACTAAATATTATAAGAAATTTTTTTAGATTGACTTTGCTATATAAGATAATAAAGTATTTAATAAAATAAGATTTATACAATATATATTGAATATAAATTTATAAAAAAATAACAAAATATTAATAATAAAATATAAAAATTAAATAATAATTTGTTATGATTTGACAATTCACCGTTTTACGTGTATAAATTCAATTCATATTAAAATTTCTCAAATATTATTTCATGTAATACTAAATTGTGGTCACTAACGTTTTAGGAGTAGCAATAAGAACTTCATGAAATAGTTATAATTAATATATTTTTTTTTTGAAACCTAGTCATAATTAATATTAAAATAGCCCTAATAAATATATTCAAAATGCAGTCCAGAATCCAAAAAGTAGCATCTGCATAAAAATAAAATTAAAAATTCACCATATACAAGGGTTGGTAAGGAGTTGAACAAACGGTGCTGTAATTTCTTGTTTTGTTCACCAATTTTCATCAACAGAATAGTCAGTTCAACAATGCTACTAAAAAGTCCAACGTCCGTCATATTAATTGCCTTCTTCTCCGTCCCTCACAGCCACTCTCTCCTCATGGCTATCTCACTCTGCTCCACAAAATCCATCCTCTTTCTCCTCCTCCTCTCCGCCATCCCTATAGCCTTCCTCATCTCTCTTGAGCTAGCCACCCCCACCACCCACATCATTCACTACCATAGCTCCAGCTTTTTCAGGGAATGCGCCAAGTGGGACGATCTCAACCGTCGCTTCCTCGTCTCCTTTTTGGACGGTGGCATCGGCGAAATTCGCGTCCCTGACAATCACTCTGATGCTGTTTTGCAAGAGGTTACTTTGATGAAAGACGTTGAGTTGGATAGAAACTCATCGGTTGGTTTTGTTATTGACCGCCCAAGAAACCGCCTCCTCTTGGCAACCGGAGATTTGTTAGGGAGCAAGTATAGTGCCCTGGCCGCTTATGATTTGACCACTTGGAAGCGCCTCTTCCTCACCCAACTCAGTGGCTCCAGTAAGTTCGACAATTCTTTTTTCGGCTGAGTGCCGCTTTTCTTTGCCCTTCCGAGAATTTCTTTGCCCAAATAATCATTCATCGATAATGAATTATATAATTAATTTTAATTTTTTAATTTTTTTATCATTTATTAAGCGACTTACTGATTTTAAAAAATTAATTTTCTGTGTCAAAATTTTAGTTATATTAAAAATTTTAATTATATCAATTATATTCAAAATTAATAATTTTTCCATTTATATCTAATAAAAAAGAAAAAAAATAGATAGTATTTTCATCCTTAGCTAGTTTTTATTCTATCATTAACCCATAAATATTACATTTATTATTATCATGCCTATTAAAAACATATATTTTAATATAATTTTGATTATTTTGTATAATAAAATTCAATTTATCAATTTTAAATATAATAAAAAATAATTAAAATCTTTAAATAATTAAAAATTCGCTCAAAATTTAAAAATTTTAAATTATTAGATCTTATTAAATTAGTACTTTATCAAATAAATAATAAAAATTATATATTATTATCATATCATATTTTTATATTAAAAGTTAAACAATAATTAATTAAAAATATATAAAAAGAAAATACAGCCAAAAGAAAAGTATGTCTAAAAAATTTAAAATAATTTAAATTAAATTATTTTAGAAATAATTTATTTTGATATATTAAATATCATATACAAATATAATTATAATTTTTGTATATTTTTCTCATATTGCATCTCATGCAGTTAACGGCTAATTAATATAATTGACACGGGTCAAATATAGTAATAACTCTGCTTAGTGTTAGCATCTCAATTAAACTTTGGTTAAAAACGCTCATCTACTATGAAGTTTTGTTTATTTGGTTGGACCACAAATCTCTGCACGGTGGGTGGAGTCATTAATATATTTTTTATTTATTCAATTACATAAAATATGTCTAAAACACTAAATAAATCCTTGAATTTGTTTTAACGTGATGATAAATAATAAAATAATTTTTTTCTCCAAATTTATTCATGAATTTATATTATTTCATTAAAATTACTTATAATCTTGTATTATTTCACCATAAAAATTTTTTTTGGTCAAAATTATCCCTAATTTTATATTATGTCGTTGTAAAAGTCTAAAATATTGGTTGAACATGACAATGATTTATGAATGACAAGTGAATAAGGTGAGAACTATCTTCTATCCCACCCTTCTAGTAGGAAAAATTTTTCTCCTGTCTCTACTTCTGCAGGGACTCCTCGCCCATGAAAATTTCCTGTATGACAAATTTTTATTTTTTATATAACTTATTAAATTATAAAATAAAAATTTTTAGCAATACTTTTATATATCATTATACTTATGTTTAACTCATTTCTCTCTATATCTGTTGCAATTGGATGAACGAATAAAATTATTATTTTATAAAAATATCGCTCTTTCACATTTTTCAATTAACAAAATTTTGTTACCAAAGTGAAGTTTTGTTTTTAGATTTAGGAATTTAAAGATTTAGAGATTTAATTGAAACTGTGTTTTTATTGAAGTAGATATGAGTTTAGTTATCTTAAATTACATTTATAATACACACACTCTTTTCAGCTATATTTGTAGACTTTTATAGCCGAATAATATAAGATTAGAGGTAATTTTGATGAAAAAAGACATTTATGATGAAATAATATAAACTTATGGGTAATTTTATGAAATAATATAAATTCAAAGATAAATTTAATAAAAAATTCATTTTGTCATTTATTTTTACTTTGAAAGGTTAAGTGTTTATTTGATATTTTAGCCCATAAAATATATATTAGAATATTTAGATTCTTTAAATTTATAATAAGAGTGTTTAAAATTATGAAATTACAAGTCTAATTCAAAAAACGAAGTCAAAGTAAGTAGAAAAATTTAATATCATAGAATAGAGATTATTTTTATCCGTATTTCACATAATTACTTTAGCTGAGTGAGTTGTGATTGGATGCCAATAAACAATCCATATTTCAGATACTTACCTTATCTGAGTGAGTTGTGATTGGATGCCAATAAACAAGATGTGTTCCAGTAATGATGGTTGTTCCTTACGGTATGTTTGGACGAGGTGTTTATAATGAAATGGAAGGATTATTAATGAAATATAATAGATTGGTGTAATTTGGAAAGGAAGTGTTAAATTATATTTATATTTGGGATGGTAGGAATGGAAAGGAATAGTTTGAAATTAATTTTATTTGTTTGTACTGGAATGAAATGAAAGGTTAACTTAAAATTGACAAAAATATCTTTATACATTTAAATATAATTTTCTTTTATTTTTTTATTTATCAAATTTTTAATATTAAAATAGAAATTTATTATTATTATTCAAAAATTATATTTTATTTTTATTCACAAAAAATGTGAACAATTAATTTTTTATAATTTTTATGTTGTGACATTCAAGTATAATTTTCTTTTATTTATCAAATTTTTAATATTAAAATAGAAATTTATTGTTATTATTCAAAAATTATATTTCATTTTTATTCACAAAAAATGTGAATAATTAATTTTTTATAATTTTTATATTGTGGATTCGGGGAAAAAGACAAAATGATATTAAATTAAAGGCACATATGTAATTTCGGTGCCTAATTTTTTCAAACCCATGCAAACACCCCAAGGTGTTTGCATTTTAATGGTTTGGAGGGTTTACCAAATCCTTTCAAATCCTTCCATTCCATTCTATTCCCTCCAACCCAAACATAAAATTTTTTTCTAAACCAATCCAATCCATTCCATTCCATTATAAACATCCCATCCAAACATACCCTAACACTTTGGACTGCAATAAAAAAACATTCTAAACAATTGAGAATATTTCAGTTAAATTTTCTAATCCAAAGCAGTATGAAAAATTCAACAACTGAAAGTTCACAAATCGATCACAATTTTGACAGGTCCCAAGAAATCTTTTACCTTGCAGAGCTTATGAAAAATCCACCCACCTCCAAGCTCAATTTCCATCATCTTTACAACCTCATGTACCTGTCGAAAAAAAGTAGCATCACAGTTAATTAAATTTCAGTAATAACCCAAATCAAGAATTTTCAAGACCAAGTGCAAAAACCTTATTTCTTTGAGCAGGAGGGTCACTATTTAACAGCAGAACAATGCGGCCTTCGTCAGTAGCAGGCATACGAACAACTCTTTCATTCTTGAAACCCTATAGAATCAACATGACCAGAAAAACACTATCATCAAAACAGACCAAACAAACAAACAAACTCGTTATTCAGAAGAAATATACCTTGTACTGAACTCCGTGAGTGTAATTCCTATGAAATACCTTGTGTTTCCTTTCATCCTCGTCTTCTCCAGGAGCATACTTAACCCCACATGTACGACATGCACGGAGATTGAAATCAGATTGACCCAACTCCAAATGGAACTGCGCGTAGCTTCTCTTCTTGTTCATCACTTTCCCATAACTTGATTTCGAAAACAGATGATCCTTCCTGATTTCTACTTGTCCTTTATTGGCTTCAACTTTCCCCTCTCTAACCAAAGACTCAAAATTCAACAAATAAGGGAGAAAAAAACCATTTCCTTATTAGCTTAAATGAATAAAAATATTGTTCCTTTTTTATCTTTTCGTAAGGTTTCTCATCAACCAACAGAACCCAAATCGAATTAAACCATGAAAAACACAATAAGGAAAAAAGAGAGAAGTAAAAGAATTGAACTCAGATTGGTGATTACCTATTGTGTGATTTTGGAGCTCTACGCTTGTAAGTGTTGACAAATTGGTGTTGTGTATTCTCCCAAAGCGATACATCGTCACCGTAATCGGAAATAGGCGGCGGGTCAGATTTTGAAGAAGAGGGCGGTGAAGGTGGCTTGAAGAAGGAACTAATCTTGGACTGCATTTGATAATCACTGAATCCTTACCCTTTCAATCAGGGTCAGATGAGATGAGATCCCGGTTTTTCTTCAATGGTCATTTTTTTTTTTTATTTTAGCCATTTCATCCCAAAATGACTGTTTAGCGCGAATGTGTATTTGGAAAATTTTGATTTCCCGCCATTGTTTTTATAATTTTTCCCGTAAATTTGGCTCTAATTAAAATTAAACTTACATATCTTGAAACAATTTTAATATTATTAAATTAAAAATTCATTGATTTTTTTCGTCTATTTATTTGCACTTAAGTATTTTATTTGTAGAGAATTATTGAGAGAGAATGATTTAATTATATCAATAAAAATATTGCAACTTTACATACAAGAGTAATTAAGCTAATTAAACAATATCTTTCTAACCAATATTTTTAAATTTGGATTGAAGGTTGACAGTCAGCTAATCGATTTTCGATTTAATTATTTTTTTAATATATATAATATTTTAAAATTATACATATATATATATATATAATAAGTTAAATTAATGAAAACTATTTTTTAAATTAAAATTTTGAATAAAATAATGTAATTTTAAAATTTTTATTTTCTTTAACAAAATAACATAATTTTAAGTCGAATCGATTTGATCCAATTTATGATTTTAGGAGATTATCTTGGTTTTGATAAGCTTTTTTTATTTTGAATAGAAGGTTAAGATATTTTGAGCATAAATTTAGAAAATTCTAAAAATGAAAATTCTAAACTACTTATAAATAGGAAATTTAAAAATTTTAAAAATAAAAATTATAAACAAAAGATACTGATTTATATTAACTATATTAATTGTTTAAAATTCTATGTATATAAGAGCATAGATTGTCAAAAATTATTTTGTTCACGTTTAATAAAATTTCTTTTAAAATTATGCTACACAAGATTGAAAATATGAATTAATAGATAATCTTTTATCATAATTATATCACACACACATATATAAAATTTATAATTACCTAGTAATATTATTTTTTATTATGAAGTACTTAGTACTATTTTTTTGATTGATAATAATGAATTATTTTATTGAAATTTAATAATTTTTTAAAAAATTGTGTTACATAAGATTACAAAATAAATCAATAAATAAATTTTTTATTACAACTATTTTCGTGCATAATTATAAGTTTGAAATTTTTATTTTATTATTTTGTTTATTTGATATTAACTTTTATACAATAATAATTAAATCTTAATTATTTATATATATATATATATATATATATTAAATTTTAGTTATTTGATTAATTAATTAATTAAAATATTATATTTATTTATATTTTATTATTATAAATACACAAACTAATTTAAATTAGTTGATTTTAAAAACCTAATACATCAACCATCCACGTGAATCCATATAATTGTAGCTTCCTTTTTCAACATGCAATAGCTTGGATTGCTTGCTTCGACACTCCTTAATAATAACAATATATATATATATATATATATATATATATATATAACATCTCTAAATTAATTTGAACTGTTGCATAATAATTTATTAATAAATAGAAATCATTAATTTATAAAAAAACAACTTTAAAAGAATATTCCATGTGTAATTGCTAATGCAACTACATACTTTTCGATATAATTAGTAAACTTTCATCATGTTCATTTAGTTTTATATATTTATTATTTGTAAATTATCAATAAGTTTAATATATATATTATCAATAAAAATTTAAATACAAGGATGATTTATATCTCTAATTAAAAATTAAATATAAGGAGAATGAAAATACTAACACAACAAAAAGTAAATCTATAAAAATTATGTGTCATTTACTCACATATTTTTCTTTTTGACCTTTTAAATCTCATCATAAAATATTTCGATGTAGACAGTTCAAGATCAAGACAATTGAAAAAGAAATATACTACTTTAGATAGGAAAATAAATGTCTAAGAAATATAATTATACTAATTAATATTTTTTGACATTTTTTATTAATTAATAATAGCATGAATATTAAATTATACATACATAACATGACCAATTTCATAACGTTTTATTAAATGCCATACATTATTAATTATTATGGTTATTAATTTAAAGATATTAGACTATATATAAGATATTCATCTTACTTATTAGAAAATCAAATTGAGAATTTTGAAAAGTTTTGATAAAATCAGATGTTATTCGTTCTCATATTTATGCATATGCTATATAATTAAATTAGTTGCAATCTTTTTCCTTATAAATGGCAATCAAATTATATATGCTTTGTTCTTTCATGATATATATGATTTTTAGCACTACTCCTTAATGATTAATATGGAAATCCTATAGCAAATATATCAACCACATGATTTCACTAGTTGTAATTGTCATAGTCCTGTATTCAGATCCAGTAGAATATTGTATTTTGCTTCCTTGACTTATAACTTCTAGGCTATTTCTAAGTTAACTTAGTAGGTTTGTCTATGAATTAAGAAAGTATATGAACTACATACAATATATTTAATCTTGACAAGGTTAGATAAATGAGTTTACCAACCATCGTTTATAAATGCTGGGATCTAATAATAAATATATATCAGCATGCACTAACCTATGATTACCTCAATAAGAATATTGTTAGGCTTGCAACCTAACTAACCAAATTCTTCAAACAGCTTTAAAACATATTTCCTTTAGTAAATTGCAATCCCATTTTAGATAATGTAATTTCCAATCTAAAAAAAACTTAAGAGTTCTCAAATCTTTGAGTTTGAGATCAAAATTTGAAACTTCTTTTACCTCCTCAATTTTAGTTATTATAGTTGTTGATATTATAATATCATCAACATACACAAGCAAAGGATCAAATGTAGGAAATGAAATTCTTCTATGTTTTGCTTAAGGATAAGTCAAGTAAGGAATATTATCAACTCAATTTTATTGAAAGTAGAAAATGTAAACTAAGAAAATATTCAATGGAAATATGCCCTAATCTATGATGCTAGGTGTTTTGTTGACAATGTGAAAGTGAGAGATGATGAAAATAATTAGTAAGAAAGTTGCATGATTTGAAGAAGATTGATTCAGATAATAGAGATCACCATACGTTTTAGCTTGTCCAATCATCCTCTAAGAGTTTTCTGACTTGGATGACATACTGATTAGCAAGAAAGATGAGACACAAGATCTTCCTAGCAGTTAGTTTACTAACAAGTAGTAAATTGTAAAAAAGGGTAGCAAATTGCAGCTATCATTATTGACATTTTTAAAAAGTTATGAGTTTGGATTCATAATGATCTCTAAGTTTCTTCCTCTAAAACCATATTACAAACTTCGTCTAAGAGAAAATGGCTTCATAAGAATGATCTGAGTTCTTAATGCTTAATAAGATGCATTTAATCCATTCACAAACTTTAAATATGTAATCTTTTTATTGAGCATCAATGCATGTCTAAAAACAATTCAAATTACATAAACCATACACATAGTGCAGTAATGGCCTAAAACTCTTTAGTTATTCTCAAATGCTATTTAGATTTGTGAAATGCATATATCTATAGACTTATTACCTTAAGTCATTAAGCACAAAAGACGTTGTAAATGGTAGATTTTGGAATCATCATTTGAGAAAACCTTTGATTCAATTTCTCCCATATTTAATTAGCGTCTTCCATAGAGAAAACCATAGCAATTGGATTAGATTAAGTATGAGAGATAATAGAATTAAGGGTATGATTTTTCGCGACTAATGAATAGAAAAGGCTTGAAAGATAAGCTTTGAGAAGAATTATAGAAAGGGAAAAAAAAAAACTATCATAATGGAAATGATTGCTTTTGGATTTTATCTAGAAAGCTACGATACCATACTATTTGTATAGAATTATTAAGAGAGAATTATCTTATTACCTCAATTAAGAAGATCAAAGCTTTACCATTAAATTATCTAATAAAGCAAGCATTATATTTAAAAAGAAATTTAACTTTTTTCTTTTAACTTCTAAATTTTCAAACACTTGACAAACTTGTTATTTCAGCAGACCAAGAGTTCAAATCTTAATTAACAAATTTTTCTCATTTTCTTTCCCCTTAATTAACACTTCGAGTTGCAAGAGTAATTTATTTTTATAATTTTAAATTTTTATTATAATTATAAAATGAATTGACTATGAAAAAGTTTATTTTTCATTTTTATTTAGAATAATAATTTAATCTAGTATAGAAGAATCAATATTATATTAGAAATATGGCATCATTTTGAATTAGATTTTTTATTGTGTTAAATTTTTAAATATAATGTAGTAATTTAAAACAAATTAATAAAATAATATAATTAATTAATATATAATAAACATTATTTAATATTTCTAAGATCATAATTCTTTATATATATTAATTGATTGATGGATTTTAGCTCTATTTTTTGTATATTTTACAATAAAATTCATTTAAATTAAAAAATAGGATAATACTAATAATTCCACAAAAAAAAATCATTTTATACATTTTGGGATCCATGGGTTGGCCCGAAATCATAATTATCGTTCTACTGGTTCCTGCACAATTTTGTTTGTTATGATCCAAATCCCGAAAAAAAAAAAAAAAAAAACAGCTTCCCCCTAAATCCCTGTTGATCCATTAACCAACACAAGCGAGTACCTCGCCGGAGCTGAACAGAAAACCCCAATTTCTCGCTGGAAACAAGAGCATCGAGATTTAAGGTGTTACTGTTATTTTATAGAAATGAAACTCAACGCGCAAATGCATCAGCAGGTGGCTGCGTCGGCAGATGCGCCACCCAAGCAGCTCGCCTCATTGCTGACTTAAGGCTAGGTGCTGACCGCCTCCTTGAGGCGCTGTTCATCGCCGCCGGGCAGCCTCAGCAGAGCAACAACAACAAGCCCTCGCAGCTTTTCGTTAAAGAAGACGCCGCCATGCGACAACATCTCCAGGACCTTCGCTCTGTTGGTATATACATATGTATACATTGATGTTTTCTAATTTGTTGTGAATTTCCATTTCCGTTTTTGTTGTCTTAATTGTTTTAAGATTTGTGTGGTTTAGGTTTGTAATTGAATGAAGAAATTGGAGAAAAATAGGTCTTCTTTTTTTCTTATGTATATTTTAAAGTTTGAATTTTTTGTAGGAAGGCAGCTAGAAGAGTCTGGGGTGCTAAATGATTCACTAAGGTCGCGAAGCAATTCTTGGGGTTTGCATATGCCATTGGTGTGTCCAGATGGTGCAGTTGTTGCTTATGCTTGGAAACGCCAACTTGCTGGCCAGGCTGGTGTATCCGCAGCTGATAGAACCAGGTTCGTTTTGACATCTTCGGTATTTTTATACCAAATGCTTATCCAGTTAAACATTTTGGGGCAAGTGGAGTACAAAGATGGCGACCTCTTGGAAGTCTCCTCTTTTAAATGCCTATACCATTTTGAATTCTCTATAATCTATTACGTTGCTGTTCTTAGACATGTGAGTTACTAGTTGCCTGTGTCGTCTTGGTTTTTGGCTTTTAATGGGAATAGAATAGGTTTATCTTTCATCATGTCTATGCTGAGTTTTATAGTTATTTTTTTCTTATTAAGTTGTACTTCTGAATGTTGACAGATTAGCTCTCAAGGCCTTCACTGATCAGAAAAGACAATTCTTTTCTCACCTCGATAATGGACTAGATGATCAAAGCGCTGAATCAGTGTCAAAGAAGCATCGCAGTTCCCAGGTAATACCAGCAAGTCTCTTAGAGGATCTTAGTGAATGCAAAACACTCTCAGCTGTTCTTACACAAATGGAAAAGGAAATGCCAAATTTGAAAGTTTTCATTTATGAATGACTGGATTGGTTAAAGAGAGCTTTTTCACTGCCAATTTCAGCAAATGAGAATACTTTGGCAATGCCAAAAGATCATACTCTTCATACTTTGAATAAACTAAGAACAGGATCACAGGGTGCTGTTATTACTGATAAGGTGGCTGTAATTGAATTGCTGTTTCTTTCTGTACTCAGAGCGTGTCATTACATCCAGCCGATTCTATTGACCCAGATGCTGTAGCTTTCTTTTCTCCAGATGAGGTAGTCTTGTTTATGTGACGCCTGTTACTCTGAATTCTAGTTCTTTACATTTGTATGATCTATTAGTTCCATTTCTGGCATACATTGTGACAACATTGGCCCCACTTGGATGGTTCTTCGCAATTAAGAGCTTAAATAATTACTATTGTTTTAAAAACTACAACCTGGTTTGTATGTATATGATTCTGCCTTTGCACATCAAATGCTTATAAATCATAAAATAAAAGCATAATTTAAAAAATGAGATCTGAAAAGAGGACTGTCAATTCTCCTAGCTCCTGGCTGTACTAATGATTTTTCTTTTGACGCTACGAAGAACCTCTGAGATTTTGTTCTCTTTTTACAAGACATAATGTTAAGGCTGTTTGTTCATTTCCTTTGCTATACAGATCAAACGGCTATTTGGTTGTATGCTTCTTTATTTTTTCCAACTCTTGGCTCTTAAAGTAGAAAAACGTAGTTATTACAACAAAAATGGACTTCAAATGATAGAACCACCTTAATTGTGCAGAAGAACTTAAAGTAGAAGAAGAGATATAAGTTCCAATTGTTACAACTTCCAAGCCCTGAAGTTCTTCAAAGCAAGGCCAAGATTCTACAATAGATGAAATGACTTCCCTTGCTGATAACCCAATAGGCTATTGAGAACTGGCTATATTCTCTTTGACTGTTTCTAGGAATAAAGTGGGTGAAAGAAAAAGAAATGAGGAATTTAAACTAAACTAGGGTTTTTAAACATACGTATGATTACCAATTTCAGTTCTTGTGTTACAGGACGCAAAAGTCTCCTCCTCATTATTTTTGGGCTAACAATTACAAGAATGAGATATTGCTACCCCAAGATCAGCAACAGGGAATTGGGGTCTTAAATTTAGGCTTCATGTTGATGACATTTGGATGAAAGAGATACTGCAGTGATACTGATATTGGCAAGTTGTTAGGGCCTTTCTGCTGGAATTTAATGTGACTTGCAAAGACTTGATTTTAGTTTTTTCCAGTCTTAAATGTGTAGATACGATTGAGACTTTGAGAATAGGGATGGCTTTTGAGTTTTGTTATAGTTCTAGATTAAACTCAGGAATTAGACCAGGTATAGATTCTAAGGGATTACTTATCCTGCGGAGATATATTTATATCAAGTATTGGACCAAGTCTAAAATTAGGGCAGAGTAGAATAGGAAAGAGGCTACTTATAGAAGTTCACTTAACATAAAATTCCTCCCAATATTTTGAACTTGCAATTCCTAGTTGTAGCCATAGGTTTGAATCCCATAGGATAAGACAATATCTCCTAAAGGTGGGGGAACTTATAATGGTTCCTTAACAAATGGGTTGGAGTCAGAATTTTGTCAATGGAAGGAGCTTGAGGGAACAAAGAGTTTTGTGCATTGGGGTCTTATATTTTTCATGCACAAGGGTTGATATGACCTTTTATGGTACATGTATCTTAGACATTTGAACTTTATGAAATCAGCAGTTAAGTAACAGGATATTTATATTCTGCTAAGGCCTATTTATCATTGTAATCGAGCACCGTACAGTTGTTTGATACGGTATGGTGACTATGATATGGGTGGGTATTAAACAAATTCTTGTTGGTTGTTTATGAAGTCAACTGCCCCCTACCTCCCACCCCTTTTCTCTCTGCTGAGACAATTATATGTTGATGCTTTAGACTTTATTTGTTACTTCTTTTACTTCCTTTTTCCCCTGGCTCATATTCAATCAATTTTCTAGTTGTTTCTATCTTTTGCTTCCCCGCTTTTCTGAAGAGTGTTGTAGCTGCATCTTGCTGACAATCTGTTCATCTGTTGTTATGCTATTCAATAGGAAGGCAGTACATGCAAGAGGTTTTTCAGCTCATCATGTATTTAGACAAATAATGGTAACATTGCTTGTCTCTTGTTTAATTCTGCTCTTGGTGGGGTGGCTGATAGGTTTGAAACTTTCACTTCAAGCTAATTTGCATTAATCCTTTTGCAGGAGCATGCTGCAATGGCACTGCAACATTTTCTTGGAATTGGGACTGAAACAACCCTGTATTTTCTTTTGGTATTGTCCTGAATTGATGGATTTTGTTTTTTTCCTTTGACAAGGCAAATGAATCTCTCTTCAGGATATTCATATTTTTTCATTGGTGTGTTTCTTTCTTAAAGCACTGGATCTGCAGCTATCAAACATTATTTACCTAAGTTTGCAGGTGAAAGTCAATTCTTTTAACTTTATCGGTTTATATACTTGCTTTCTGTTATGAGCTATTTAGTTGTTGATGCAGTAAGTGTGGACGTCTACTGGCAATGGACCGAGAATCATCAATATTGTTACCTCCAGTTCATAGGCCTTATCGATCTTTTGTTCCTCTGAAAGCTTCATCAATCCTACCAATTTCCTCAACCAAGGACCAGCTCCCAGGAGCTTATTATCTTGGTTGCTTTTCAGAGGACTTGTAGTTTCTTCTCTTCTAGCCAACACAAGAAGTATAAAGGTCAAGTTCGAGTAAATGTGAAATTTTCATCTCAATCATCATTTAAGATTCCCAGTCCAATAAAGAGTAGATGAATTGTTTCTCTCTCTTTTTTTTTTTTTTTGGTTCACTTAGCCATATGTAGCTAATGCCAGTTTGTATCATGTAAAATTTTTGAGTACACCAAAGATTCCATGATCTGTGGCACTGCCATGCAGAAAACTTTCCAATGTAATAGCATTTTTATCTTTAGTTTATTTTGTGTTATGATCAAAATTCAAGGGTACTTGACAACTTCGAGATGTATATCTGTGAGGTTTGAGGCCTTTATATGTTTATACTTGTAATAATATTTATTTCATTTATCTTGGTGCGCGATTCTAAAATTTGATATCGCACGACACGCTAGCATTATTTGATCTTGTTTTCATTATAGGCTAGTTGATAATGATACCATGGCATGTGACAGGACTTGTGTTCAAAGAGTTGCATGTGGTATACGTTATGAGTTGCATGTGCTATACGTTAGAGTAGATTTCTCTAGCTGTCGCTGTCAGGACTTAAGCGTTCTCTTCTAAATGGAAATATCATTATTTTTGTTATATCTATAATTACTTATCGAAATGTTCTGTAACTCTTAAGTATATTATAAGAGCATTTTCTTTTAATTTTTGAATCTTTAATGAAATCAGTGCATATTTCTCTGAGGAGCAAATGTTCAATATCGTACCACATATTATCAACAATAAATCACAGCAAGAACAAGAATGCTCTCAAAAACTGAATTTATAATTTTTCCCAAAAAAAAAAAAATCCTCCCTGTGGCGGGTAAATGCTAAATGTAGGTCAATATCAATTATGACTCATCAAGCAACTCTTCATTTCTTTGTCATATTATCGCATTTGATTGATCGCAAGAAGCATAATTCCTATCTTAATGAGACCAAAGCTCTGAAACTAAACTGCTAGCTGTCCTAGTGTGGCAATAAGAGGCCACCCACATGGCAACCATTGATCAAGCATTAGAAATTCACGGCCATTCCTGTTATGCCTATCACCATCTATTCTGTTATGTGAGATATATACGTAATGCAATAATGGCATAAATTAAAGCATTCCCATTCATCGACTGAAAAGGACCTTCACCTTTCCCATTGAGGATGATATTGTTCTCCAAGGAACCACCAGTGTGAACATAGGCCCACCTCTTTGGGCCTTTAGTGTTCGTGAAGTGTCATCGTTTCCTTTTGGATCAGGCAAACCCATGGCATGTTTTGCCAACTTGCCTCTGGCCCGCTTGGAAGTGGGACCCTTAATTAATCAATTGCCCAGGGGCTAGAGATCTACTAACGTGGAAGTGGGTCCCATCAATGAAATAGATGTGTTAGCTTAATCTTTTCCGTTGACATTCTGCTGTGCTGCCTGATGCCAGATGGCACTTAAAAACTTAATACAAGTAGAAAGATGCTACGTACATTCTTAAGATTCTAGCAAATCACAGATTTATGGTCAGTTGACATGGGAGCGTTGAAGAAAGTGAGAAGAGGGAAAATAGCATGGAAAAATTGCTGAGCTAAAATACTGAATACATCTTTGAAATCAGTGACAACAAAAAGTAAAATAAAATTTTCGTTAAATTTATATTTAAAGTTATATTATTTCGTTAAAATCATCTGTAAGCAGTTCTTTTATATATCATTATTTTACAATTAAATGAATAGATAAAATTATTATTTTATAAAAATATTATTGTCTCAAAGTGAAATTGTATTTATAGAATTTGAGGATTTAAGAATTTTGAAATTTAAGAAAAATCATATTTTTATTGAAGTATATCTAAGTCCAGTTTTCTTAAATATGTTTCTTGACTGTATAATTCTATTTTTTTCTCCAATTGTAGTATATATATAGAGAAAAATAAGTTAAACAAGAGTTTAATAGTGCGTAAAAATACTGCTAAAGAATAATTTTGATGAAATAATATAAATTTAATAAAATAATATAAATTTAGAAATAAATTTCACGAAATAATTTATTTTATTTTTTATTATCATTTAAGCATAAGTTGAGAGATGTATTTGATATTTTAACCAAAATCATTGTTATAGTTGAACTCTCAAAAAGGAAGTCATTAGCGGGTGATTCTCACTCTCACTCTGTTATTCACACTCTCAAGTTTTCACCGAATTTGCTGAAAAAATATTTTGAGTGTGTATGCTACTAGATTAGTCTCTAATTTTCGGGGGAAAAAAAATTGCATTATTGGCTTTTAAAACTTTATCTATTTTAGTTATTTTCTTAATTTTGAAATTAAACATTAGGTTCATCAATTTCATGGATTTGTATTGCAAAACTTTTTTTAATAGAGCTCTTAATAATAATAATAATAATAATAACAATAACGGAAAGTCACGTAAACATACAAATTGAATCATTGAATTATTCTGATTCTCAACATATAAAACTTAGATCCATCAACATTCATTTACACAGCGTTCCATTGTCAGTATTAACAGTTTTGTTAAAAAAAAATTTCACAATGCAAACCCGTAAAATTAAACGATTCAATTGTTCAATTTCAAAATTGAATGACTTGATACTCAAAATATGTAAAATTTAAGACTAAGAATATAAACATTTTTATCCTAATTTTCTTTCTTTATGTTCCTTCCATCGCCAAATAAAGGCAAAGGAACTAAGACACTTTCCACCCTTGGGTTACATTCAGTATATCTAGTTAATCATAGTTCTTTCCATGGAATATATATATATATATATATATATATATATATATATATATATATAAGGTAGTCAATAAATGATGATGGGATCATTCAACATTATGCAATTTCCTCACTGTGAAGTGTTAAGGATGAGCAGAATTAACACAGATTATCAACAATAGCAGAATGTAAAAATAGCCTCCATGGTATCATGTTCATGAAACTCATGACCATAGGAATCAAGAAATAATCAACAAGACGCTCATGTTCATCATTGTTCTCTATCTACATCACCAATAGAACGTAAAATGTCACAAATAGAAGTTCGAAGTCTATGTGAGACTTCTTAAACATCAGGAATGCACAATCCAGCATAAAGGCATTGACAACCAAATATTGACAGTGAATTATAACATAGAAGTACAACATGCAATCTACATCTACCCAAAAGATCGCTTGTTAAAAGAAAGGAAATGAAGAACCATCAATTATCGACCATCTGCAGAAGTAAAAGACTCTGCAAAACCCGTTGGCCTTGCTGGGATACTACTCTTGCTGTCTTCTAAGTCCACATAACTGAAATCTTTTCCTTCTGCTTCCTGCCAGCCCTTCACCATCTGGTTAAGGGGGAGGCTGTAATCAATACCAGAATATTCTTCTGTGTCATTGTCCAACGGTTTCCATTTTTCAACTAGTGGGGCAAGGACATTCACAGCATGACTCATGTCCGGCCTTTGGCTGGGTTCTCTTGCTGTGCAGTGCCCAGCAAGTTCAGCAATGATGGAGATACTCTCAAATGTTTCGTCTTTTACATCAAAGGCAGGGTCAATTGCAGCCCTGAGTTTCTGCTTATCTGATTTGATATGCCAGAACCATGCAGCCAAGTACTGACTTTCCTCTGGCCGGTCCTCATCAAGTGCCATCAACCCAGTTAATAGCTCCATTAGCACAATTCCAAAACTGAAGACATCAACCTTAGTTGTGATTTTTCCAGTTACTATAAGAATTGACATAAGAATGTTAGTGTGACAAGGATAATGGCACAACACAAAGAGAATAAAGGAAGTTGAAATCCATACTAAATCAGCAAGGATCTGCTTCTAAACAAGAAACTCTTTTGACCGGGTTGGCTAACGGCTAGGTGAGTTCTATCAAGGATTGTCATTTTCCATTAGGATAAATAGCACTAGTAATTTATCAAGATTATTTATATTAACTTGGGAATGAGATTTTTATTGCAATCAAAATTTACAATTGATATTTAGAATTTTTTTTTTTGGAAATTCAAAGTTTCAGATATAATCAAAACTAACTAAACTTTTAGGATAAATTTGAGAGAGAAACGAGAACTCCTATAGCATTAAACTTCAATCCTTATCTAAGTAGTAGAAATAGGGGATTCAAGAGTGAGCACAAGAATCATGAGCTCAACCAGAATAATTCTCTCACAGATATATGGTTATCACATTATACAAAACATGGATTCAACCATTTTGACTATTACCATTTAGCTCTAAATTAAAAGTCAGACGGAATAATTCTCTTGAAGCAGTATGCTTCACATTATACACTAGATCCTCATATACCAACATGGATTCAACTACATTGATTATTACCATTTAGCTATAAATTAAGAGCCATTAGAGATTTCAGGAAATTTTTTTTTTTCGGGAGAAGAGGGGGGGTGGGGTGGGGCTTCACTTCACTACTTCGGCCATTATATATTAGCAGCAAAAAAATCCAGAGAATGATCAACAGAAACTTACCAGCATATTCTGGTGCCAAGTATCCAAAAGTCCCAGCAAGCCTAGTGACCACAGACTTCTCTCCATCAGGAGCAAGTTTCACCAATCCAAAATCTGAAACTTTTGCTCTGAAATCATCACCAAGCAAGATATTTGATGATTTAAGATCTCTGTGTATGAAGCTTCTGTGAGCTAAATTATGAAGATACTCCATTCCTCTAGCAACATCTAAGGCAATATTTAGCCTCCTTTTCCAAGAAAGAGGCTCCAATTTCTGGCTCTTCCAATGGAAAAGATGCTTACTGAGAGCTCCTTGGGGCATGTACTCGTAAACAAGAATTCTCTCATTGCCTTCAATTGAATAACCCAAAAGTGATACTAGATGTCGATGTCGAACCTTTGAAAGAACACCAATCTCAGCCTGAAATTCATCCAAGGCCTTGTTGGTAATCACACCAGCCTCCATTCGTTTTACTGCTATTTTTGTTCCGTCATCAAGTTCTCCTTTATAAACCACTCCAAAACCACCACGACCAAGCTCATTTTCTGGGGCAAAATTCTTTGTAACATTTCTAAGAACTTGAACTGATATGACCAGATTTCCTGCTTCAATGACGTGAGACTCACCAACGCCACTATTGTTTATGCTTCCAGAACCACTACCTGTTCTTGTGGAAGTGCTTCCGTTGGTGTTATTGGCAACGACAATCTTAATGTCATCCAAATCAGATGGATCTCTTGGGTGAATGACTAGGGAACTTGGAGCCTGGAAGGTGTCTTTTCTCTTCTTACAATAATTAATAAATAGAGGAATTATCAGAATAGCAACAACTGCAACACCTGCTACCGGAGCTACAATTGCAACTAAAATAGACCTCTTGGGACTTTTCTCTTTGGCTGATCCCACAGAAGAAGCACCAGGACTAGACCTCGTGCCTTTGGTTTGGGAAGATGGGGTGTCTGGTGAATCTGAAGATGGATTGTTTTTGGTAGGTGGTGCTGTGTTGGGCTTATCACCATTTATTAAAGGATTCCCAGCAAAGTCAACATTCACAGTGGTTCGGAATTGAGGTAGTGGAGGGGAAATGTTGTTGCCACTAAGATCCAAAGTTTTTAAGGAAGTCAAGTTAGTCCAGTTTGATGGAACTTGACCACTAATATTGTTTCCCTCGAGTTTAATTTGAAGAAGAGAACCAAGATTTGCAACTGAAGGACTCAAAGTACCACTAAGATTATACTTACGCAAAGCAATGGAATCCACCTTACTGGAATGACAAGTCACTCCTACCCATGAAGAACACGGATCATTATCAGTCCATGAAGAAACAAGTCTTGGAGGATAATTCAATCCATCAAGAAAATCTAGAAGTGCCATAACTTCAGGGGCACAAGGAGCACCAGCAGTGGATTGACAAAAAGGATTTGAAATACAAGAAACCTTAGCTGCTTTGAACTTTGGAATAGGACCCATTAACTGATTATTGTTCAAATCCAAATGCTCTAATGGCATATTCACCAAGCTATTAGGAATTAACCCTACAAGTCTGTTACCATTAAGATTGAGATCCTTTAAAAGAGTCAAATTACCAATGCTCTCTGGAATTTTACCTGTGAACTGGTTCCCATGAAGCCAAAGAACACTTACTGATTGCATTGTTGCCACCAAATCAATTGTACCACTCAAGCCTCCACCTTTCTGATCATTTAGCCATAGATTCTGTAGAGACATGCCACTTTTAAAGCTAGGCGGGATTTCACCAGATAAATTATTGCCTGAAAGTTTCAAATTCTGCAGAGATACAAAACTCCCTAGAAAATCAGGCAATGGACCAGCCAAATTGCAATACATACAAGAAAGATTAGTTAGTTGTGAAGAATCTAGCAATTCCTTGGGGAATTTCCATCCTGTAGTAGCATTAAAAGGGTTATAATCCAATGCCAATACTTGCAAATTCACTAAGCCATTGAAGAAATCAGATGGGATAGTATCAAACTCATTGTAATCCAAATAAGCAAACTGCAGATTCTTTAACCCACTGAAGGATGGTAAAGGACCAGTGAATTGGTTCCTCTGCAGGCCTAAGTTTTGAAGCATGGTGAGCTGGTTCAAGTTCTGAGGCAAAGGACCCTTCAAGCTCATATTTTGAACTTGAATCTGAGATATCCTTGAACCAACACAGAGTACATGCTTCCAAGATTGGCCACATGGGTCATCACCAATAGCAGGCCATTCCAAGAGTTCTGGGTTCTCTAATCCATTCCTGAAAGCCTTGAGAATAGCTAAGTCATTGGGATCTGTGTCACTGTAAACCACAGAAACAAGATAAAGAAGTGGTAAAACAAGTCTTATGTGGTTGTTTCTCATGGCAGCAGATCTGCAAAGTTGTATTTTTTCGCTGCTTCATGAAGAACCATTTTCTAACTAGGCAAGAAAGAGAAGAACAGCTTCAAATTTTGGAATCTTGCATGGAAGTTCAAACTTTGGACTGCATGGATGTTAAACAAGAAGTGACCCAATGACCAATGGAGTTCACAAAAGAAAAAGATTCAAGCTTTGAAGCAGAGGAGAGAAACACTGAAATGAAGAAAAACCAGAAAAAAAAAAAAGCGAGAAATGGAGACCAAAATTCAAAGATACAGAAAGAAAGCGAGAAATGGAGACCAAAATTCAAAGATACAGAAAGAAAGAAAGAAATGGTGATTAATGTGGGGGTTTGATTTTCGTACTATAAATTTTGTTGGGGAAAAGTAGCTTGCTACAGCACAAATCATCAATTCCTATAAAGGGTATTTTTGTCTTTTGAATGTTGGGACTACCGAAGTTACTAATGATATGATATTTTCACATGCAGATCACTGTTATGTTTTATTCTTTTCTATTTACTTCTTTGGATATAAAATAATAATATTAATTAATTATAATTATAATAATAATAATAATTATTATTGTTATTGTTCTGGTTGTTTTTAATAAGTAAATCTTATAGTAAGAAATATTATTCTATTTTTATATTTTTATTATTTTTTGTAAATAACTTATTTAAAAAATAATTAATTTGTTCTATTGTATTTTTATTATTATGTTAATAATTTAATGATTTTGAAAGGTATTACTATGTGAAGTTAATTAATATTTTTTAAAAAATTTAATACAAAGATATATGATTAACGGGTCAAATAAGTCTTTTAATTGGTAACAAAATGACAAATAAAAATGAAATAAATTTTTTAATCAAAATTATTCCAATCTTGTATTATTTCTCAAATAGATCCACGATTTTGTATTATTTTATTATAAAAATCTAAAATATTGGATGAAAATAGATTATGTGTTATAAACATAATTTAATAATTATAAAATCAAAAATTTTAAGAGAAAAAATAAAAAAATAAAAAAATATTGAAAAATACTTAACTGTCAGGAAATAAATTTAAGAGAATCAAACTCAGCTGTATTTCGATAAAAACACAACTTTCCTCGAATCTCTTAATCCTTAAATCTCCATAAAAATTCTTAAATTCCTAAATCTCCAAAATATAAATTCACTTTAATAATAAAATTTTTCATAAATCAAAATCGATTGATTGAATACATAAATAAGCGATGTCTTCATAGAATAATAATTTTATTCGTTTATTCGATTGTAATCGAAATAGGGAAAAATGGATTGAATAAGAGCATAATGGTGTGTAAAAGTACTATTATTATAGGGAAAGAGCACCATTAGTGATTTTAAGTGAGGTGAACACAACTCGCAAATTTTACGTTTGCCCTAATTATAAGATAAAAATAGAGGAAATTAAAACAATTTTATCAGTTCTAAATCATTTCTAAAGCTACAGACAAAATTTCCCTAATTTATTTCTTAATGATCTAATCACTTCTGAAACTTTTTTTAAAATATGGTGGCGAATTCTTCGCCCTTTCTTTTTCCATAAGATGAGAATGAAATTACACTCTAGCCTCATAGGTCCGTACGAGGACCCTAAAATGGACTCTCATGAGATATGAAAAAATTAAATATAGTTTGATAAGTTTTTATATATATTAAATTGATATTTTACATTATATATATATTTATATATATATATATATATATGCATTATTATATATTTTTATATATTTATTAATATAGCAGAAAAATTTTTATTTTATAATTAATTTAAAATAATAAAAAATAAAAATATTTGTCTTGCAAGGAATTTTCGTGGGATGAGAAATCTCTATGGTGGTGAGAACAAGAGAAAATTCTCTCTATTAGGAAGGTGAGATAGGGGATGGGGTATAACCCTTGCCCTGTCCACTTACCATATGCCCTTTTCAACCAATATTTTAGATTTTTATAATGAAATAGTATAAGATAAGGTAATTTTGATGAAATAATACAATATTAGAGGTAATTTTGATAAAATAATACAAGATCATGAACAATTTTGACAAAAAAGTTTGTTTCATCTTCATTTGTCACTCCGTTATAACTTCAGGGAATTACTTGGCCTTTTAGCCAAAGACATATTTAAGATGAATCAACCATTGGAATATTAAAAGCTTGAATAATAAGTTAATTTGTTCTTTTGTACTTTTTATTCATTATTTTTGGGAAATGTTGCATGTGTAGTAGCTTAGTAATGTTTGACTTTATAAATCCTCAAACTTATCCTAAAATGATAATAAAAGATAAAATAAATTATTTCGTCAAATTTTCTTTTAAATTTGTATTATTTTATCAAAATTACTACTGATCTTATATTATTTCGTCATAAAGTCTTTTTCCATCAACATTACCCTTGATTTTATGTTATTTTATCATAAAAGTCTAAAATATTAGTTGAAAAGTACATTGACTTAAGAATGATAAGTGAGTGAGGCGATAACTACCCTTCATCCTCTATCCCACCCTCCTTATAGGAAAAATTTTCCTTCTGTCTCTGCTTCTGTTGGGACATCTCGCTCTACGAGAAGTCTCCGAAAGGTAAATATTTTATTTTTTATTATTTTTTAATTATTTTTTAAATATATATTTTATTAAATTATAAAATAAAAATTTTTAGCAATACTTTTGTACACTAGTATATTTCTATTTAACTCATATCTTTTTATATTTACCGTAGTTGGATGAACAAATAAAATTATTACTTCATAAAAATATTATTTTTTCGCATTCTTCAATTAGTAAAACTTTATTGTTAAAATGAAACTGTGTTTTTGAGATTTGAGGATTTAGAGAAAGTTATGTTTTCGTTAAAGTACATTCGAGTCAATTTCTCTTAAATTACGTTTATAACACACACATTCTTTTCAAATAATATTTTGGACTTTATGATGAAATAATATAAGATTGAGAGTAATTTTAATGAAAAAAGAATTTTATGATGAAATTATATAAGATCAGAGGTAATTTTAGCGAAATAATACAAGTTTATGGGTAAATTTAAATAAAAGTTCATTTTATCCTTTATTATCACTTTAAGATAAATTTAATGGTTTATTTGGTATTTTACACCATTCTATATCATAATCTATTTCTTAACTGAATATTTTTTTTTTATTTTCAATATTAGTAGCTAAAGCAAACAACTAAAATAACAAACTGGAGAACAGAGAATGAGAAATGAGAGAATTTAGCCTTTGTTTACTTTAATTAGATTTATATTGATATTTTTATCCAATATTTGGAATCTCAATAAAAAAAAATTGGTTTAATAATTCTAAAATTCTCTAAAAAACACTGCAAACAAAAATCTAAGATTCTTTTTTCTTTTAAAAAATTACAACTTCTATTAATTAGTATGATAAATGATATCAAGATATTAAATTTATAATTTTATTAAAAATTTAATTTAGTTCATTAATATTAATCAAAAGAGTTATAATCTATTTTAAAAGATTAAATTATAGTCAATCCTAAATGGCAACGATTTAAATCATACTCGATACTAAATGGTAACGGTTTGTTTGACTCTCTTAATTTTTTTATGCTATAAAAATGATATGGACACTAACAGAAATATAAATTTCACTTTCAAGAGCAAAATTTGCACTTTATATTGCGTTGCCAAACATAAACAAGCCATTAAATAATACAAGTAAATAAATATTTTAAAAGTAATAATACATAAAAAATCATAAAAAAAGAAAAAAAATTTCAATATAATCAAAAGATTGAAGACCAATCTAAGAAGAAAATATAAGTATACTAAAATAGCATATCGAAGAATTATTAAATCTTAAGAAATAAAAATAAAAAAAATGAATCACCAGTGAAAAGATAAAATTTTTTTAAAGAGAATGAGAATTCTCTTTTTTAAAAAACTCTAAGTCTAATCTTTAAAATAATTGAAATGTATAATTAATAGATATTTATTCAAATAGAAAGAGAAAGTAGTTCTTTTTTATTGTCTCAAATTCAAATCACTTAAGAAGCTACGTAAAGATACTTTTCTAATTTATTTCACTTGATCTTAGAGTCATAACTAGAAAAATGTTCATTTTCATTAAAAAAAAAAGAATATATATGTTCGTTCTAGATATATCTTTATTAGAGCTAAAGATCTTTGATATGTAGATGATTGATTTTTTATGCACAAGTTTCTCATAAGGCAAATGCTGATCATGCATCAATTAACTACTCAAAGAAAAATTATAAAGATAG
>CATIWR010015450.1:0-14767 GCA_949677035.1 Omphalea diandra | reverse complement strand
TTTGTGAATTTCTTTTGCTCATTTGAGCATGTGTGAAAGAGAAATGTTTGGATGACTGACAAGAAAATAGTGTATTGATCACATGGGACGCTATTTTCTTGCTACACTGCCATATCGGAATCCAGGTTGGTTAAGTTGTTAATATTTGTGACTATGGATTGGTACTATGTCAATAAAGGGCATAACTACTGTCATGATCCGATATTAATAATTTAATGTGGACATGATTGTGTTTGAGATGTCACTTTATCAATAAACTATATGTTTTCTAAAAAAAATTGTATGGCCACACTTGAGTTTAAAGTATTCGGTCCGAGAGTCGTTTTCGAAAATGTTTTCTTTCTTAAAATATGAAAACGTCATAATTAATATTGTCCAAGTGAGAAAATGTTGAAAATTTTTATTATGTGAGCTAATATTAATTATGGGTTGGTTTTAATTATTTATAAAACGGACTGAATAATATAGTTTATTGTTTTGGGTAAACCCAATTAAAATGTGATCAATGAAGTTATGGGCTTGTGACATCTTTTGTGGGCCGATATGGAAGACGGTCAGTGTAGGCCTATTTTAACATGAACCTGTGATGGGTGGACCAGTTAAAATTATTATAAATAGGCTAGGTTCTCTCTTCTGTCTTCATAATAAAAAACTCTAGTTGCTACGCCCATTGTAGCCGTCTTCGAGAAGGTTAATGAGAGGAAGATCTAGCTTTCGTTTTTCAACCGTTCTGACAAATTTTCAAGTGTTTTATTTCAGTTTTCAGAATTATGGCTCAAACTAATTTGGGATTCAACGTGGAGACAGGTACGCAATTTATTTTCGTTCAGTTATTAAAATATATTTTGGTGTTCTAAATTTATGTACAAGATCCTAAAATTAAAATATATAACACTAGAAGCAAAAAATGGACGTAAAGATTGACGACATGGCTGGCAAGAGCAAAAAATTCAGCGAGGATGTTAAGGGACAGACTAATGGCTTTAATTCTATCTTATTCGACAATGATTCCATCATTTTAAGGATTTGATTCTATCTTATTCGACAATGATTCCATCATTTTAAGGACTCAGGTGTCGTCGACCATGATAACAATTGTTGCATTTTATCTCCCATGGTGTGCGTCTCATGATTTTGATGAATCAAATACTAAAGAAAGAAATGTGAAGTGCAAATTTAAAATTTCGTTTGCAAGTGTGCTTTTAGATATTATTTAATTAGATCATAATTGAAATTGTTGTTTTATTGGGCGATATTTCAGGGTGGACCAAAGAAGTTTACAAAAATTATTGATTTTTTTGCTCAGTTTAGGCAGTCCAAATGGTGCAATGGGTTTCGTTTAGCTTAGACAGCTCAAATAATTCATAAGTAGCGTCTTTATCATCATCATAACCTCTGTCCAAGAAGAGCAGAACATTACTGCAGAGCTTAAACCACACTGGAAGTATTGATGATCGACTGAAATAAGCTATTCATTGGATTTTGATTTTGTCTATTCCTTTTCTTTGTTTCATTGATTGTTTGTTGTTCTTTTTCTTTTATTAGGTTTGTTCTGTTCTGTTTGTTTGTTTAGTTTGGTTCAGTAATTTTCTCCATTGAAGCCTTGATGGCAAAGACCGTAACAAGTTTACTGATTTTTTTTTTTTTAACAAGCTTTTTAAAGTCTTTTGATTGACCGCGTGTCTTACATGCAGTCATCAATTTGATATTGGACTTAAGTGAGTTGTTTTTTCAGAAATTTAACTTTAAATATTAAGTTAATTTTGCACTTAATTGAACATGTCATAATAGTTAAAGGGCCAAAACGAACCTAGTGCCAAATAGAAACATAGAATCAAAGGAAACTTTGCGCTAGGAGATGGGGCTCAAGTGTTTAAGAAGCGAAGACTAAGATGAATGCAATAAAAATTTATCCATTTATTTTGCAAAATTTATTGGTTGAATTTGCAACTTTATACTTGTGAATAAATACAAGCCATCGCTTTATTATCAAACGTGAGAATTAAAGGTTTTAAGTCTTTCTTTGAGATAAGGAGAAAGATTTAAGAGTTAAGAGAGAATTATGATGAAACTATTGTAAATTATGTTGTTACACATGAGTGTTAGATATCTAGAAATATGCATGTTTTTTTTATTTATGTGCTTTGCAAAAGATGACAAATTTTGTTCTAATATGAAATGAGTTATATCTTGTTTTGATTTAGTCAAGTTAAAAATGATTTAATTAGATTAATTTTAAAAATTCTATAGTCAAATGCGACTTTGGCTTGATTTGATTTAATCCTCTAATCCATTCAAATATGATCTAATTGTAGCTCGAGGTCAATATGAAATTATTCGATTTAAATTAGTAAAAAATTTTAATTAAAAAATATTAGATTATTTTTTAATTTATTTAAAATTAAAATTTTAAATGACCAATCTAAATTTTTTTTGTGTATATTGACTCAACTTAATTCTATACTTGATTCAAAAAAAATGAGATTTAAAATTTTCGAGTTCAAAATAACCATATTTAAATCTATCTAATTTGATCTTTAAAACAATTAATTTAACTTCGATTAAGATTTGAATCCAAGTCTCACTCTCAAAACTTCAATACCACCTCCATATGCGAAGTTGTCAAGGGTTATAATATCTTGTAAAGTAATTAAACTTGTTTTTCTATATTCTGAACCTTTCAATCATATATTTTAATCTTTCATTATTTTTCAGCCGCTGCTGTGGACTCAATGCTGCTTGTGTTCTTTTTAGCGCTAAAGGACATAGAAATTAATTTCTTTGAATACAAAGCTAGTATGTCGCGACATTAATTTCTTTGACTCTTTTTCTATGATGTCAATGTGATAACCCCTACGTGTACCTGAACTTGAGACAAGTTAACCATCTCACAAGTACTACAAGACGGCTAAAATGCACATGCAATTTTGCAGACATCACCTTAAGTCAGATTCGAATTCTATTTGAGAACCATGACGCCTATCTGATACGGGTAGCCTGCAAACTTTGAAACCTGTTTACACACCAAATATGACTATACATTCTATTGGATTACAGTTTTATAATTTCTAAAATATCTGATGGTAAACGGTGCCACAAACAATTCCTTCTGTTATCGTCATGCATCTCGAATCTTGTTTCAGTAAGAAGAATGCTATTTAGCACGAGTTGAAACGATAAATATATTTAAATTAACTTTATTATTATTTTTAGAGTTCACATATTTTAGTATTAAGCTAATTCGAGCGTGTTACTATATTTTTGTGCATTACGAGCGTGTTTAACCAATCAATTAGTCAAAACATGCAAACTTATACAATTTATTAATTTTTTTTTAGCATTGAGGAGGAAGAATTATATGGGTGAGATTTTAACCATGAAATCATATTAGATAGTCTCATTTTATTACTAAATTAAGGCTCTAATTCATTTTATTAATCTATTAATCGTGTTCAAACTTTAAATTAGCAAGTTCACAATTTTGGAGGAGGTTCTAAAATCGTATTAAATGTGGTTGGTAACCTAATAATCAATTATCTTGGCAACAAAGGGAATGATATTGGTTTGACTTGTATTATACCCAACAAGGGCAAGTGGTATTTTGAGTTAGTAATGACATTAATATAATGTTGAAAGCATAATGAATGAATTGAATAGTGTACAAGAAACAAAAAAGTCTGGAAAAGAAACTGCAAAAGATAACAGAAGAAGTGTATAAAGCAACGACAATTTAGCAAGAGGAAGAAGCAAGGGAAACAGAAATCACTAGTAGCATTGTAGAATTCATTTATAAATTCACATGTTATGGGTTAGTATAAATAAAAATACATTTACAATTATATTTTATTAAATCTTTATATATTTTTTCATTATGATAAAATTATCTTTAGTTAAAATATATTTTTATTTTTTTCTCTTCTCTTTTTCTTTCTTTTCATTTTGCTTTTTCTCTCTCCTCTTTTTCTTGTATTTTTTACATTTGTAAAATTTTTTTTAAAATAACATAAAGATATTTTCAAAAAATAGAATATTTTATTGAATTCTACTCTTAAATCAAATATAAAATTTATTTTATTTGAAATAAATTTTTTATTTTATAATATATCAAATATAAAAATTTATTTACAAACAAATTTTATAAAACAAAGTTATTTACAAATTGAATAAATTTTAAGTTGAAATTAAATGAATTTTTTTTTAAAAAAGCTATGAATTCTATCCTGGCAGGCATCAAGTAATCTTTTTTTAAGGGGCAAGTTGATGGGTTCTATTCTTTTTCTTAATTGGTGGGTGGGTTAGAGTGGGTATATATAGGATAAAATGGGTGAGTATAGATTAAATAGGATTAAATAGGTATGGATGTTCGTGTAAATAGTAAATAGAATATGAACATTAAGAGTGAGCAAAAATCGAATCGAACCAAAAAATCGAACAAATTGAATTGGTTTGATTCAGTTTGGTTTGATCTTTTAATAAAATCGGTTTGTTTGATTATAATTTTATAAAAAATCGATTTTGGTTTTCGGTTGGGTTTTTTAGATAGAACCGAAAAAACTAAATTAACCGAAGTAATAAATAAATCAAACCAATTTGAATTGAATCAGATTTAAAATACATGTAATTTAATTGAAACAAACCAAATCGAACTAAACTTTTATAAGATCGGTTTGGTTTGGTTCGATTTATATGCACATAAATTTTGGTTCAATCGGTTCAATTAATTCGATTTTTTCAAAAATTTCGGTTCAATTTGGTTATAAATATAAAAAATTAATTTATTAAAATTTAGTAAAAAAATCGAATCAACCGAACCGCCCGTTTGCTAACATCCTAATGGATATTCATGTAAATAGTAAATTGAATCAAAGGGACTACAACTATGTTTTAATGGTTAAATACATGTTAATTTAATGCAGTTTTATTTTGAAAAAGTAAAATTAAATAAACTGAATTAGTTAAATTAAAAAATATATTAAAAATATTTGTCACTTTTTAAATATATATTGTATTTATATATAACTTTTTTACATTATTTGTATAAATAATGGTATAATATTTATTTTTAATGATGTATATATTTGAAATAGATATTAAATGAATAATTTTATATAATCAATATCTATTCATATATTAATAAAGTTAAGTGGATAATAATTTATTTAATACTCATTTAAAATATAATTCTCTCATTTATCACTCATATTTATTGTTTAAAAAAATGAGTATGAATTAATAAATATGTATGGATGAAGTTTGCCGCTTAATAACCAATCACCAAAATGTCATATACGTACAAATGATAAATGCGAATGAGCTGTTGTTGGTCCTCGGAGTACATCGGTAACATACATCACCCACGTGGTACTAGCAGCCTCCCACTCTTCTTCCTCTTGTTCTTTTTCCTCTGCTAGCTAGCTATTAGCTGATAACATTCAATGAATAGAGCTTTTAGAATTTCTACAACACAACAAATCAAATGGGTCAAAATTTCCAGTCAAAGTTTTTTTTTTTTGTCTCGGTTTCATACTATGCCTACATTGCAAGTCTTGATGCATGACATGACATGAGATTACTGGGTCCATTTCAATATAATGTTTTAAAATTAACCTAATTTGTTTAGGGTTTGCTAATTCATGTTTGTATGTGTAAGTTTGTTGGAAGATATTTTAATGTAAAAGAGAAATAAAAATTTAAAATTATTCTTACTCGAATGTTGTTGAAAAATTTTTGCTCCCATTGAAGGGTTTTCTTCTGTATGTGAAAATTCCCTCCAATTTGTGGAGGAGTTGCAGGGTGCATGTGCTCCGTCCACTGTGTCGTACGAGGCTATCATACAGATCTACAAAATTTGTTAACCGATGAAGATAAAGGCCAACCTATCCTATTTTTGCTTCGCAATTCTTGTGTTTAACAGCTACCGACAAATCACTGCCTTAATACAATGCGTTAACAATTGATAGGAAGGAATATTTTTTTATTGAGAGTAAATACATTCAACACTTAATTATTTTATTTTCGAATGACTCTATCTTCTGAAATATATTGGAGATATTTATTATTTCCGAATATTGATTTTATAAATTAAAATTAAAAATAAATAAACTTTCTTAATCACTTAAGCTAATTCTTGTGACTACAGTATTACACTTAATTAATTCATTTTATTTTCATATTTAAATAAGTTTTACTTAGGATTCAAAAATACATATAATTTTGGTAAAGATTTCATCTATTATCATTGAGATCAAATTTATTGATTTTTTTTTCCTTAAAATGGTTCAAATAATTATGTTTACATTAATTCTAGTGAATTCTCATTTATAAATTTTTTTCCACAATTTTCTAATATGTTCATATTTGAAACAATAAATGAAAAAATTATTTATTTATTTTTAATCAAAGAGATGAATTCGATATTGATATTGTGAGGCTTATTACAACAGTCATTTCGGGTGATTCAGGCTGAGTGATAGTGATCCGCTTGGATGGTTTTGACTGAGTTCTTGCAAGACAGAGGTAAAAGAGTCTCTGGCCAACCAGTTGTCGGAAGTTCACTCTGATGCTTAAGTTAATAATATGTTTGAGAGGAAGTAAATGAGTGAATGTAATGTGTGCGAAGTACCTAGTGAGACTCTTTTATATAGTGTTTAGGGAGAGTTGTTTTCTAGTTGGAGTAGAACTTGATATTTTCTTATTTGATAGTTGTTTCCTGATGAGAATTATCTTTTTAATAAGACATAATTTCTTGATAAGAAATAATATTTTTATTTAGGTTGAGCTGTTTATTAATTGCTACTTGAGTGGACCTAACCAAATTTGATATGTGATTTTATAAGTTTTATTGTAGACTGAGCTAACCTTTTATTACCTATTATAATGATAGGAGCCAAATTGGATTTTATGTGATTGAGCCTGACATACATGTATTTGGGTATTATCAAATATGATACGAAACAAAGGAATAATAATAGTCATAAGTTATGTGTAATGGAAATGTATCCACCTCATTTTGCATGTAACTAATATTTAGCCTTTTTTTATTCTAAAAAAATATTTAGTTTGTTTTTTAATAAATTATATACTCCCTTTATTTTTAAATAATTGGTAATTAAATAATAATTTAGTGATAGAATATAAATAGATGTCAATTAATAAGGGTATATTAGACAGTTATTTGATTAATTATCAAGTAAAAAAGGAAATTATTAATCATTTTGCGACGTCCAAAATAGAAATATTGCCAATTATTTTGGGAGGGAGGAAGTATATGATTTGATAATATATCTTTACTTTTTGTATTTAAACATATCAAATTCTTTATTTATTTTTTTTATTTTGATAATTATATATAAATTAGAGTAATTAAATATGACTTGATAATAATAATATATGTTTAAGACCATATTTTAATTGTTCTAAATTTTTTTATATTATTACAAAAATAAAAAAATAGATAATAAATTAAATACATTAAATATAAAAATTAAAAAATTAGGACTAAATTCGCTACAAAATTTGTAAAAAAAAAAAAAAAAAGACCTAAAAATCAATGTCTTGAGTAATATGATTAGGGAGGCCCTTGGAAACTCTAGCCCATCTCTTTTATTTTATCTAAATTTTTTTTTTCTTTTGGTGTTTTAGGTTGTAAACAGCATTTTACCAATAGCAAGTCTCTTTTCTTTTTTTTTTCTTTGTTTTTTAATAAATGAGTTATTTTATCTATTTATTAATTTTTATTTTTATTTATTTTTTGAGAGTTTTTATTTTAGATGCATTATTTTATTTTTTTTAGTGAGTTTTTATCTATTTTTTCCAATGTTTTGATAGTTTAAGATGGTTTGTTTAATAATATATGATGATATATTATTAAATATCATTTTTCAAATTTATTCTAGTATATTATATGAATTTTAGCCTATATTACATTACAATAATATTTTTAGTGTAAATATCTTTATCAAAATGCAGAATTATTAAAAAAAATTTATAGTAAAAATGAAACTATAATTTTAAAATTGAATCAATCTGCAGTTATTAATAACGTTGAAAATTAATTTCATATTAATACTCTAGATATAAGATTATTTTTTAAAAACATATGACTTCATCAATGAAAATATTCTATTATTCTAAAAAAAGTCTTGAGTAATAACGAAATAACTACCTCCGCAAGCAGCAAATGTTAATTGGTCGCGTACGAAGGCATTTAATCTTTTACTGGGATTGAACCAAAAGTGCAAAAGCAAAACCACGCCCACCGTCCAGATACCGAAACCCTTAAAACTCCAATACTGATGATGGTATATGCAAAGCAATACACAGAAAAGCACGCGCCTTCGAGGAAAGTATAGAAAAATTAATTTGATATTATTTTATTTAAATAATCATGATAAACTCAAGGAGTAAATGAAATGAAATAAAATTGATTTAAAAATATAGAAAAATTAATTTGATGTTATTAAAATCAAGCTTGCGTTCAAACTAAATTTCAATATTAAAATATCAGACTTTGGGAGTTTTTCCAGTTTAATTGAATTTTAATATTTTATTATATTATTTAATATTTTAATAAATTTATATAAACAATTGAATAAAATTAAGTCAATTTAAATTTTAAATTCAATTAAATTTAAATTTAAATTTATCAAATTAAATTAAATATTTTATAAATTATACTCATAACATAAATTTTAATTAAATTCGAATTAAGCTCATGCTTCAAGTTATATAATTAAATTCGACTTTAATTTAATAAAAATCGATTTCACTTCGGTCATTCCCACTTGGATTACACTTCTACTATCGCTGTCCTCAGACAAAATATTGACCGCACATGGCGGTTTAACGTCCCCACACCTCAAACTCATATAGCATCAGTCAGTTTTTCATGACGTTGCCTGATGCAACACTTGTGCACCCTTTAATCATCTATATATTCCACGGCTTTCATACCGTCATGCATGCATACTCCACGCATCTCCCTGTTCCCCTTACCATTTCCTCAAACCAAACACAACCTTTCCCTTAGTTCTACATACTGCCATTTTTCCAGGAAAAATGGCACTTTCTTGGCTTTTCTTGGTGGGATTATTTCTTTCTTTAAGCTCATTCGTTTCTGGGTATGATGGGGGTAATTGGTTTGATGCTCATGCTACCTTTTATGCGGCTGGTGATGCCTCTGGTACAATGGGTATGTTGATGTTTCATTAACTTATTATTATTTTATTTATTTTGGTTCTCACTTGGATTGAAACTTCAATTTCAATTTCATATTCTTAGTCTCATAATTTTATTGTAGCATCATGATTTTTTTATTTGGTCCCATTAAATATAGTTATGTTAACCTTGTTTAAGTAAGGAAATTAACATAGTTGTTATGTTAACCTCGTTTAAGTAAAGGAAATTAACATACTACTGTTTTGCAGGTGGGGCTTGTGGGTATGGAAACCTAGACAGCCAAGGATATGGAACGAACACTGCAGCTTTAAGCACAGCCTTGTTCAACAATGGATTGAGCTGTGGGGCTTGTTTTGAGATAAGATGCAAGGATGACCCAAAGTGGTGCCTTCCTGGCTTTGTTGTGGTGACAGCCACCAATTTCTGCCCACCAAACAATGCCCTCCCTAATAATGCTGGCGGCTGGTGCAACCCGCCACAGCATCATTTTGATCTCTCTCAGCCTGTATTTCAGCAAATTGCTCGGTATACATCAGGGATTGTGCCTGTATGTTATAGAAGGTATATCTATTATTTATATTATATATGAAAGAGGGAAATCTAATAATTTGTTTTGCTTTTTTAAAAAAATTCACTAAATTGAAACAAATTCCGACGCCATGCTAAAAACAACACAAAAACACTTTTTTTTTTTTTTTACTAGAGCCAAAAATTTTAACGTTACATGAAATTTGCTTACGACACAATATGTACATTATATATGATTTATAAAAGATATTAATGTATGATATATATATATATGTCAAATATAACATGACACCACACCGACATGCATCCAAAATTAGGTGAACTGCAATGTAATTATCATGTTGTTATATAAAATTTTAAGTTATATATGTATTTATTAATTATTTATAATAATTTTATAAAAATGAAAAAATATTTATAATAATTAATAATTATAAATATTAGTAAAATTATTATTTAAATATTTAAAAATTATATTAATTATAATATTATAACAAAATATCATACACGGATTCACCCAAGCTAATGTGTTAATAAGTTTTAAACTAAAGGTTGGCTTGGCTCTATAAGGGAATCCTGGGAAAAGTGGACCAGAATCCAAGTGAACACAAACTATCTAGTGACTCCTGCTCATTTCCAAGAAATTAATTAAACGTATACTTCAACTTTTTCTGCAAGGGCTTTAATTTGTTTGTTGAACAGGGTACCATGCCAAAAGAAAGGAGGAATAAGATTCACAATCAATGGCCATTCCTACTTCAACCTTGTCCTCATCACCAACGTTGGGGGTGCAGGTGATGTTCACGCAGTTTCAATCAAAGGGTCAAGAACTGGTTGGCAACCCATGTCGAGAAATTGGGGTCAGAACTGGCAAAGCAACTCAGACCTTGATGGACAAAGCCTGTCGTTTAAGGTCACAACTAGTGATGGGCGCACGGTGGTTGCTTATAATGTTGTTCCTGCTGGGTGGTCGTTTGGCCAGACCTTTAGTGGCCAACAACAGTTCACTTAAATCAGAAAGAAAGCAAGAGAAAACCAACTACTACATAGAGTTAGTAAATAAAACATGTGATGCGATGGGGCAGTAATGGTATACTCCTAGTAGTAGTAGTAGTAACATGTGATGTGATGGGGCAGTAATGGTATACTCCTAGTAGCAGTCGTAGCTAGGGTGAGCAAAAATTTAACCGAGCCAAAAATCGACCAAACCGAGCTGATTGAGTTCGGTTCGGTTTGATATTTTAATAAAATCGATTTATTCGGTTATAATTTTAAAAAAATTTGGTTTTCAGTTTTCGGTTCGGTTTTTTAGATAGAAAATAAAAAAAATGAAAAAATAGAATTAACCGAAGTAATAAATAAATCAAACTAATTTGAATCGAATTAGATTTAAAATATATGTAATTTAATTGAAACAAACCGAATCGAACTAAATTTTTATATGATTGATTTGGTTCAGTTTATAGATACATAAATTTCGATTTAATCGGTTTGATTAATTTGGCTTTTAAAAAATTTCAATTCAGTTATAAATATGAAAATTTTGATTTACTAAAAATTAATAAAAAATCAAACCAAACCAAATAAATGCTCACCCTAGTAGCAGTAGGTGTTAACTTGTTTTATGTTACAGAATGATAAAGGGCATAGTTTAAATGCGGTGTCTTATTTACCTGTTGGGGGTTTTGTGCGCTGTTGAGTTGTGTTTCTGCTGCTATCTTTAAAAAAGGCAGACATAAATTGAGGCAGTGTTGGGCATTTACCACCCGTCAATCTTTTTTTTTCCTTCACTTCTTGTTATTGGTTGTTTGTTGAAGCAAATTTGCTTGCACATGAAGACACTGTAGCCAGCCTTTAGCTGGAAGTGCTAAGATGGTGTAGTGAATTGTACAACTAGACTACTAAATAAAATTTCTACCTGTTTTATTTAAGATGCCTCTCTCTCTCTCAAGAAATAGGTTTTCTTTTTGAGACAGAAAAAAAAAAAGAAGCTGAAATAGGTTTTCTTTTTGAGACAGAAAAAAAAAAGAAGCTTTACTTGATTTAGCCGTACTAGAGTTATCTTTAGAATTTTGAAGTTTCGAATTCAAATCTGAATCAGAGTTAAAGTTAATAATAAAAAATAATAGTGAATTTTATAATAACTTATTTAATGATGTTGTTAGATAACGTGGTCTAATCCGATAGTGAATAATAACTTTCATATAATCCAACGGTATTTAATCTTATCTAATTTAATGGTGAATAATAATTTTTATTTAATTTTATGATAAATTATTAATTATGTAATTATAGTGTAATAATGTATATGACAGTATAATCTTAAAAAAAAATAATGGGACTGTTATTTTTTCTTACAAGAGAAACTTAATTGGCATTAAGAGTAAAAATTTTCAAGTGCCTACAAATATGATACATCCTAAGTCTATCATCCACCTTTGTAGAAAGAATCCACAAGGTTGAGGTAAGATCACCCTTTGCATGGCTTAGAAGGCTACGATGTGGCCCCTTCATGATCCAACCCAAAAAAACAAAGGTATGCCATCACCGAAATCATTTTAAACTTGAAGCTCTATCTCCTACCCCCTTGATTAGATTGAGGCTTCTGACGGGTTGACAGATTTCTAAGACTAAAAAAATTCACACACCCTGTTTGAGAATTTCATTCTCATGATAGAGTAAAGTTTTTGAAAGATTTAAAAATCTTTTAAACCTCCATTTTCTCAATTCATTAATTTAGTTGATGGAGAAGGATTGATTTTTTTTTTACTTTATTTATTTTAAATTATTTTAACTGTTCTATTCTTATTTTATTTTTATAATTTTTATTTAGTTATCTTCTTAAAACCTTTATATATAAAAAAGATATTATAATAATTTTAATATGAAAATTTTATTAAACCTTACCTTCTAATGAAAAAATAGAATATATATCATACTTTATCTTATTTTATCTTCTTTTCAAATAAGATAAAATTAAATTATTAACTTACCTTACTAAATTTTAGCTTACTTCTATTTTCTCAAACATATGATTAGGCAATTGGCCATATATTGGCTGTCAAATTATATCATGAACTTTTATTCACAATATTTTGTGGTATAAAAGTCTAAATACATGTGTGACAGTAAATATAAAAGAGTTTATCTTTTTGGTAATTATTGTTTTGTTTCTTTTTTTTAACAAACTTCTTTTTTTTACTTTAAATATTACTGCTTTTGTTTTTTTTTTACAAACTTCCTTTTTTTATTTTAAATATACATATTTATACTTTTATTCATCTCTTGTTTTATTTTTAATTACATTATTATTATTATTATTATTATTATTATTATTATTATTATTATTATTATTATTTCATATGTTTACAAAAATAGACTTATTTTTCATAAAAAGTTGATATAAACTGCAAGTTTATCAATTTTAAAATTACAAAAGAAATTGAAAATATTAAAATATTTAATTATAAAAAATGAATTTACAACTTACAAACAATGAGCCTACAGTTTACAAAAAATGAATTTACTGTTTACTAATGAATCTACAATTTATACTAAATGATCTTGCCGTTTATAAAAAATAAACCTATAGTTTATTAATAATGAATCTACAATTAATATTAAAATGAACCTACATTTTATAAAAAATGAATCTACAGTTTACTAATAATTAACCTATAATTTATATCAAATGAACTTAATTGTAAAAAATGAACCTGCAGTTTACAAAAAATAAAACTTCAGTTTATTAAAAAGGAATCTATAGTTTACAAAAAATGAACCAAGAGTTTACTAATGATGAATCTATAATTTATATGAAAACAAACTTACAGTTTATAAAAAATGAACTTACAATTTATAAAAAATAAATATATTATTTATTGATAGTAAATCTACAGTTTACTAATAATTAACCTATAATTTATACCAAATGAACCTATAGTTTACAAAAAATGAACCAATAGTTTACTAATGATGAATCTATAATTTATACGAAAATAAACCTACATTTTATAAAAAATGAACTTACAGTTTACAAAAAATAAATATATTATTTATTGATAGTGAATCTACAGTTTATACCAAAATGAACTTATAGTTCACAAAAAATGAACTTATAGTTTACTCATAATAAATCTAAAATTTACATCAAATGAACTTATAGTTTACAAAAAATGAACCTACAGTTTACAAAAAAATAAACCTATGGTTTCTTATTAATGAATCTATAATTTATACTAAATGAATTTACAAGTTACAAAAAATGAATCTACAGTTCACAAAAAATAAACATGTATATTTAAAATAATCAACCTACACTACGTAACAAATAAACCATAACAAAAACATAAAATCAATTTAATAATGTTAATAATATTTAACATTATATTATATTAAAATAAATTTTTTATTAATATAATATTTAATATAATTATATAAAATAACATAAATTATATAATTATAATAATATAATATAATTAAATAATATAAATAATTACATATTAATTTAATTATATATTATATTAATATAATTATATATAATATATAAATTTATAATATATAGAAATACACAAAAATCTCATTTATAGAAAATGAAACAAAGAAAAAAAATGATAAAAAGTTCTTTATGAAATATAGAGTGTCGACAACTTTTTTTTTTTTTTTAATTCTCACACGTGTCGCTAGTGGAGCTGTTTGTTTTATTGTCCAAGCCCAGCTTCTATGGCTGAGGGACAAGATCTGGTTGTAATAATTTTCATCAATGAAATTATTCTAACTTCGGGCAAAAAGATTACCAAAAAAAGGGCAAGATTTTCAAGCTTAAATTTTTGTGTTGACATTTTCTTGCTGCTTGATGTGTGTCAAAATTATGCTCCTTCATTATTGGACTAGGATGGTTAATCCTAAGTTTTGAAGCTCTTTTGATATTGATCAATTCTAATATTTCAATTAAGTGTTGTTTCGCAGATTTTAGTTAGTCTCTATATTGGAAGTTGGATTAGTCCATAATCTCTAAAGAAAGCAAAGTGTCTCTTAATTCCGACTACAACTTTAAATATCG
>CATIWR010015448.1:0-41209 GCA_949677035.1 Omphalea diandra | reverse complement strand
TATATAAAAGATCTTTGATTCAATTAAGTTCAAATCAGTTATATACCAGTTCTTCGATTCAATTTAGTTCAAATGGATTTCAATTTAGTTCTCAATTTGGTTATTAACAAAAATCAGTTTTGTACTCATAAAATTTTTTTAGTTCAGTTTCAGTGTAGTCTTTGAAAAATATTTCAGTTATTTTTCATTCAGTGCTCGTATCAATTCAATTTTTCTACTTTTTTGTTGTTAAGTGAAAAACATCCATCAATTGTAGCTACCAGCTATACATATACCAAACACTCTCTCAAAAAATATATTTACTTTTATTCATTATGATAAAGCTTTTCAATTTTTCTTCATGAACTAGTAACGTACATTTATTTTTCAATAAATATAATTAAAGATATAAACAAAAAAATGTATTATAAATTATAAATTGAGAAAACATTAAATATATTTTCTTTTTTAACAAAAATATATATTTTTTCAACAATATGAAAAATAATAAGTGACAATTTTTCTAGACAAAGGTAATAATTATTTTATATATATGAGTTATTCAATAGCCTGATGTAATACACTATAAATAGCAAAAAAAATTTCATATATTAGATTTCTCTTCTAAAAAAAGAATAATATTTGAAATTGAATTATGATATTCATTCACAAATAGGAATTGTAATGAAATATATTTGGATTTAAAATGGGACATTCATTCAGAAATAGGATAATTATCAACATAAGATTAACATGTCAATTATGAGCGATTTTTAGTTGCCAATTATAATAATATTATGATGTTTAAGATTAACATCAAAGAAATGAAATGCATTATAAAAATACAAACAGTAAAACAATTTATTTTTTTTTTCAAAATTTCATGACTCTAGAATTTGCAGAAAAATCAATCAGATGTGGCTGAGGAAATATTAGAAGTTGTCTCCTTCTTAGAATTATTATTTTTATCTTTTTTTTTTCCAAACCAATATTAGACTTTCTACTCTCAATAAATTTTTAAAATAAATTATTTTATATAATCAATAAATATGTTATATAAAATAATTTTTAACAGTAAAAAACAGTTTTTTTACAAGAATAATGAAAATATTTCTGAAAGAAATTTTTTATTTTTATCTATATTGTATATAAAAGTGAGCATTAATACTAATTGTTTGAATTGATAAAAAAAATAAATGGTTATAAATGAGAATGAATAATAAATTTTTGAATTGATCAAAAAATATATAGTTGTAATTAATAATTATATATTTTTTAATTTGAATGATTAAAATAATATAAATAATATTTGTTAGTTAGAAAAATAAGATACGCACGTCCTATTAGACTATTTCTACTTGAATTTCTTAATTAGAAAAATACTAATGAATAGTAAAAATACATAATATTTCTATTTGTTGAGTTTTTTTATAAAAGTCTATCGCATGGCGGCCGCAAGCTGTGAAAATAATAATTTGGATGTTGTAATAATCTGTTTTTTTTTTCCTTTTTTCTCTCCTAAAGAATTATTATTTATACATGGCTTATATTTTTTAAGCTGTGGCCATAATCTATATAAATGATGTTTCAATATTTCTTTTTTTGTGTTGTGAGGCTATTATCAATATATTTTAACAGTAATAAATCTTTTTTTTGTTTTTCTTCTAAAAATTTTATTTATGCTCGTTTTATCCCTCTTCATTGAAGCTTTTATTTTTTTTTCTTAAAATTTAAATAATTTGATATTAATTATTTAGTATATAATAATATATTATTAAACATTTTTTCTCAAATTTATTATAATGTATCATATGAATTTCACTTTATATTATGTTATAATATCATAAATATCGTCATAATTAAAAAAATATATTGTATTCAAAGAAGATTTATGATAAAAATATAACTATGATTTTAAAGTTAAATCTATATGTCATTATTAATCATATTGATGATCAATTTCATAGTATTTTGTAAATATTGTAAGACTATGTATAAATGAAAATATTTTTAGTATTCTAAAAATAATTTAGGTGTTGCATAATTAATAGAATTAAATTATTCATTATAAATATATAATTAAATAAGAAATATTAGTTTTATAATAAATAATATATAAAAATATTTTAATTTAAGATTTTTAGTTACTTATTTTATATTTTAGTACTATTTATTTATATTTATATTTATATTTATTCAAACTAGATAGTTTTATATGATAAATTATTAGAGATCAATGATCTAAAAATAAGAATGGACTAGCTAATCAAATCAATAAAATTAAAAATTGAATCATTAGCTTGTATGATTAGATTTGAACTAATATTTAAATTATTTTTTAAAATATTATTAATATATTTTATTTTATAAATAAATTTTTTAATTTTTATAGTTAGTTTAATGATATTTTCATAATCTTTTAAGTTTTAAAATTATTGAATAGAATTGATAGAATCGATTAAATTGAAAATTAATTAACTGATCAATTCATTGTATGATCTGATTTAAAAAAAATAATAGAGATCTTCTCTTATATGTCAAATAATTAACTTGATAATTGATAAATTTTTATCACAACTAATTTTTAATATATATATATATATATATATATATATATATATATATATATATTGGGTTAGTATATTCTATAACTTGATTCGGTTCGATCATTATATTTAAATATTTTGTTTTTGATTTTTTATTCGATTTTTATTTATATGAACTAAATAAATTGAACCAAAATAAAATAAATAAGATCCTTTGTAATTTTATAATGCTCTTAAGGTCATTTATATCTTTTACTCTACAATCAAAGAAGCCCTACCTCTGTTTAACTTTTCTAAACATATTCTACCATTCAATATTTATTTATTTTTTCTAATTCTTATTTGTCCTTCCATCTCCTATTTTTCTTTATTTTTTTACTAAAATATATCGATTCCTTTTATTTTCATTCACATGAATCATTTTTATAATGTCTTTTCTTTGTCCTACTCAACACTTCACGAAGTAACCACTAAAAAAAGATTTTTTAAAAAAAGAATGAATCCATTTTGACGTAATCAATAAAAAAAGATTCAATATTTGAGTCTGTGTTTGGAAAAATGAATATATTAACTTTTGAAGTGAAGATGAACATAAAATATTTTGATTGAAAGATAGATGAGAGCCACTGAACTACAAAAATATATTTTCTTTTTTGTTTTTCAAAAACATCAAATTGTCTTCAATTTGTGTTAATACATTAATCAGTTTAATGTATATGGATTTGTTTAATTAAAAATTTAGGGTGATATTAAGATTATTTTTTGTGTAAAATTAATTTTGAGATTAATATTTTTATTAATTTATTTATATCTGATTTAATATTTAGGATTTAATTTATTGTTAGAATTAATTTTGTAATTATACTGTTAAATTTTGCATTAGTGGGTCATTTAATAAATTTTTGTTTAATTGGATGGATGTTGTTCATTATGTTGCAATTTAAATTTAAAACTATGATTTTTCAGTATTTCATTCTATTTGCTATTTCCAAAACTGAATCAAACTAAAATTTTTGTATTTATTTTTTATTTTATAAATATTCTGAGTCGATCCGGTTAATTTATAAGAATATTTTGATTTATTTAATTTTGATTTGTTCAATTCAGTTTGAACCAAACCGACTGAATGCTCAATCTTATTGTTAAATCAAAATCATTGTTGTGGTTTTGGTTGCCATTCACTTAATTTTTTGCTTCCTTATTTTTTAAAAAAATTTCTTTCTCATTTTCTTCATTTTATCTCTTTTTTTCTCTCCTTTAATTTATATTTTTATTTTTTATATCCAGTAATTGGCTTTGAATGATGATTAAAATTTAGGAGCTAATTGTCAAATTCTCGATGAAAAATAATTCATAAATATTTGAATTTTGATATTTGATTTGGACATAAATGTCGTATTAAAAAAAAATAAAAAACTAAACTCTTGAATCTATCACTTTTACTTTTCTATTTATATAAAAATATATTTTTGTATCTCAAAATGTGATAAAATTACTTTCTCAAAACAAGTAGAAAACATATAAATATACATGAATAAATATATTCTTAATTAATATAATTTATAAATATATATAATTCTATATGTACTTTTATTTAATAAAGTAAAATTTATATATTTGTTTATTGAATAATTAGATTTTTTAATTATTTTTAATTTTTATTATCATATATTTTATATTCTAAATCATTAATATGTTATAATTATTAAAAAAATATTTTTTAAAAAAATTATTTTTTGCGATATAAATTGAGCCTAAGTTTTGCTAAAATTGAGAATTATAATTTCAGGAAATAAAGATATTTGTGATAGTTCCTTCCATATGGAGAGAGAAAAAGTGACCGGTGGAGCTCAAGTGTCATGCCATTCTGAAAAGTAACAGCAGTACAGTGAAAAAGGAAACAATCTTAATTACTGGATGTGTTGGTCTAATACTTACATGGAAAAAGTCCTCAGAAAATAATTCAAAAATAAAACCTGAATAATTTTTATAAGTTTAAATAAAGTATTAATATTTTAAATTTTTTATTTATTTGGAATATAATAATCCTTATCCAAGTAAGGAAAAAGATTTGAAACATCAATAATAAATGAAAAAAGAGAGTCTCAATTTAAAAAGGTTTATTTTGAATTGTTTCTTATTTTAATGAGACTTTTTTTAATTATTTTCTATCTTATAAGATGAATTATCAACCTATCTAATGACCAAAATGAAACCCAGAAATCTTTCTTTTTCACAAAAATCAATCAAAAAATATATAATAATAATATAAGATCTTGGTATTTATTTGCTAATTTTTATCCAAATAATAATGTTTTTTCTATTATTTTTTAAAAATACAATTTTTTGAAAGAAAAAACTTCATCAAACGCAAGTTTTAATCTCAATAAAGATGGAAGCTGGGATACTGCAACCACCTCAGATAATAAAAGGAAGACTTTAGCATTCAATTCATTGGATATAAATTGGAATAATAACAGAAAAATAATTAATAACGTCCATAATTTGAATTCTAATACTGTAAACAGACCCAACTAACTATACGGTCAAGTTAGTTAAATATTTTTTTTTAAAAAAAATAGTTTCAAGAGGGAAAGGCTCTTTTTTTTTTTTTTTAATAGAAACTTTTCATACATTTCTTTTCTTGATTTTTTTTTTCTTTTTTTAGAGCCATTATTCGTCATTCTTTTTAAGCTGGCGGTATTTTTTCATAGATTTTAATAATATTTAGATTTATTTTTTCTTTTAAATAAATCTAATTTTTTTTCAGATTTATCCTTTTTTTAGATGGTATAAGAATTTTATCTTTTCTCTTTTGAGGGTGATATTTTGTATTTTAATATTTTTTATATCCCTTTTTGATAGATTATTTTTATTTTGTTATTTAGTGATTTACTTTATGAAAACTAGCATATATCGAGTACAATACATATTTTCAACAATAAATCTATATTTATTGGTGTCTAGATCAATTGTTAAAAAAGTTGAATAATGATTAATATTTACAATCAAGTCCGATGTAATTTTTAGATCACAATTATTATTTTCATTTATGATATTTTTAAATTACTTTAAAATTTTTTATAGAATTCTTATACTGTAAAATTCATTCTATTTTTCTTTTGAATGAAAAGTCAGTTCAGCTTAAAAAAAAAGAAAACTATACAGTTGAGTTGCCGAAATGGAAGTGGTCCGTACTCCAATTCAATTCCAATTAAATAAACCAATGAAAAAAAATAAAAACAACCAAGATTGGAGTTTGCTTTCTTTAAAAATAAAATAATAATAATAAAAGAGAGGAGAGAGAGAGGAAGGGGGCCGGTGGGGAGGCTGGCGGCAAACAAAAAAAGAACGCGTTCCAACCGCCTTGAATTGAATCATGCGGTTGGGGAAGTTATTAGAACACATTCGGGGAAAGAAGGAATTGGGCCCAAACTTGTGACGCGAAGTCTAAATTAGGCAAATTAATTTTTTTGGCCGTATATATATATATATATATATATATATATATATATATATATATAACTCAAAATAAAATAAAATTTTAATAAAAATATATATTCTATATTATAAACAATAATTTTTAAATGAAAATTAAAAATATATTCTATAAATATATAAATTCTAATGTAATATAAATTTTTTTTATCATAAAAAGTCAAAATCATAACACTCATAACACTTGGATTTATAAAAAATGCTCTGGTTTATTTTTTTTTTAATTTAGGCCTTTAGATTCAATTGATATTATTTTAGTAGCATGTGATTTTCACTGCTAATTAGATGAGCAGTAAATTGACTTACACCGTTCGACACATTGATGCGGTAAGCTGATATGATTTTTTTATATATATTTTTTCGTACATATATTAAAAAAATAGATATCACTCATTGACAAATAAGTTCTTAAAAAATTTTAAACTAAAAACAAATATAATTAAATAAAATTTTCTAATCCAGAAAATTGTTTTCCATTTTCTTACCAACCAAACACCTTATCCTTTTTTTTTTTCAAATTCACAAAATCCATCTTTTCTTTTTCAAATTCACCCCAAGGAAATTTATCTTTAATTTCTTAGGATTTTAATATCCTACTTTTTTTTTCAAATTAGCAAAATTAAAACAAAATAATCCTCTAAATTGAGTTATTTAATTTATTATAACTTAGAAAAGGGAAATGACAATAAACATAGGTCTTCGTTGGGCAAATGAGTGTTAATTGTGCATGAAATACACGCTGTTAAATTTTTGGTCATCAAATAAAACAACAATGATGATTTATGTTTAGGCATTATTTCTTTGTCAATTTTAGTAAAACGCTTCCTTCATATACCGAAGCTTGACACTCAATCTCTTCGAAAATGAGAAATTAATCAATGTTCTATCCACCGAACTCTTACCTTCTTCTTCTTTTTCCTCTTCTCTAGATTTCTCTATTTCAACTAAAAACCAAAAGTCTCTTTCTACTTTGATATGTTTGCCTCGTATAAACATCTAAAATCAGAGAATAAGAAAAAAGAAATGACATCAATATAAATGAGTAACTTGAGAGGAACTCTAGCGATAGAAAATGAAATGAAACTAGAAAAAAGTTTGATTGTGTTAAAGTTGGATAAGTTCGACGTCGATGCTTATGTTCAATTTGAATGCTAACTTAACAACATATCTTCTCTATTTCAACAAGTGCCATACTTTGATATATTTACCTCACACAAACATCTAAAATCAAATAATAAGAAAAAAGAAATAGCATTAATAAAAATGAGTAGCTATAGAGGAGCTTTAGCGATGGAAAATGGAATGAAACTAGAAGAAAGTTTGATTGTGTTAAAGTTGGATAAGTTGGACGCCAATGCTTATGTTTAGTCCAAATCCTATCTTAACGATAAATCTTCCCCTAAATTTCTAAAATGTTTTCCTTTAGGATACTCACCAAAACTCTCCTGAAATATTTCAGACACGTTTTTAAAATTTTTAAAAAATTAAAAAACACGTTTCCACTTTGAAAACACGTTTTTTTTTTAACCTATTAGTTTTGGTTATAAAACTTATGGACAATTAATATTTATTTTTAAATATTTAATTCATTATTATCATCTCACTTTTTTTTATAGTTAATATTAATTTAGATCATTATCTTTAATTTTGTTTTTTTGTATGGTTTCATAATTTGTTACTTCAATATTTATTATATGGAAGGAAAAATATTTATAAATATGTTTCTATATATATATATATATATATATATATATATATATTTACACGTTTCTCCGATGTTTCGTTTTCTATATTTTTAAAAAATATCATTTTTCCGTGTCCATTTTTGCATTTTCCATTTCCACATTTTTCATTCTCACATTTTCTATTTTCATGCTATCAAGATCTTCCATACTTCAACAATCGCCATGATAATTTTAAAACTAATTGGAATTCATTTGTGAATGGGGAATTGGGTAATAAGAAAGCCAATCGAATTAAAAATGTGTGCCTCAGTCTTGCATAGGATCATTTTAGACTTATAAGGTAATAAGGTCAGAGGTTAATTTCTTTTATAGTTATTTTTAATGAGAGTGCACTCAACTTGTTTGATTTTTGGTCAATGTGAAAGTATTTCTTTATCTCCCTTTCATTTTTTGAGAAGAATTGACAAATCAATTTTCACTCCAAAAAGTTGATTAATATTGTTATGTTTTGTGTAATGATATATCCAACCATGACTAGTACTACAATAGGCTCATTGATTTTAGAGCCACAACTAAGCACATAGACTTGTTGAATATATCTATGCTAGAGTCAGAGATTTTTAGTCTATAGATAATTGATTTCTAATGCATACATTCCATGAATAAGGCAAGCATAAAGCATATATAAATTAACTACTCTGAGAGAGTTTATAAAGATGGAGGAAGTATTAAGCAAGACGAGATTTAGAAACTCATGGTTTATAAAACAATGGGCAATATCTTATTCATGTTTCTCTACATTAAATATAAAAGCTCCTTATATAGAGGGAATTGAAAGGATAAAGCCAAACATGATTATACGAATAAGGATTATAGTTAGTCATTAGTTATAAAATTGAAATCAAGTAGTAAAAGTAGCAAAAACAAAAGTCATTATTTTTTTTTCTTTTTGTAGCGACCATTCAAATACATACTAATAGTACACACATACATTAGATTTTAGATGTCAACTGTCATTTATTTGTTAATAAGTTCATATGATAGAGACATGTTCATATAGTAATATTTTGAGTCATCACTATTGATGAAAATCTTTTCTATGTAGTCATATGGATCTAATGAGTTTGCTTTTTTAAGGTGTTTTGATTAAGAATAATACTTGTCATGGTTGGTTGAGGGAGAGATTCATACCATGAACTATGATTTGCCATAAGACTCTTGTGATAATATGGTGACTAAGAATCCCACAGAAGATCATCTAAGATAGTGGGCTATATTTCTTTAGGAATATTGTTTTTTTGTTTGCATATGTACCTTTGTAATTTCTTGAATTATTGATAATGATTAAAGACATCTTCAGTACAAGGTGAGAACTAATTATTCTTGTAAACATGATAAATTAGTATTTGTCTAAAATAAAGGAAATTTTTCTAGAGAGAAGCAAGGATGATGAAAGACAAGATAGTGTAATTTCCTAAAGTTGCATTTGGACCACCATGTCTAAACATTTGGCTAAGAAACTCAATCTAAACATTTAGTAGTTAGAACCATTTAAGAAAGGTAACCATGTGAGGATTGATTCTCTTCTTTATTTTGAGTTCCATCAGGTAAGGATAAAGATGACTGAAGCAAACTTTTATAGCAATGTAATAAATATATGACAAACATACTAGAGAAAACAAAGGAGTTTGATTGGCCATTTCTAGAATTTACCATGAGTGGAGAAGTCTTAAAAGATGTAGAATTTCACAAAGTTATAGTTTGGATGGAAACCAAAAGTCCTGAGACAGGAAGGACCATATTGCTTTATCAAAAAATATTGATAAGAAAATATTTATATGCAAGCCAATTTTCTAGTGAGGCAATTGAGGATGATGAAGGCTTTTGCCTTTAAATTCAAACATCTTGGAAAATGAGGAACAATCTATGAAAATAGTAATAATGTCTAATAAGATGGAATTTAAATTTTTTGATGCCTTCTTTCATGCCTAGGATTTCTTTACAGGTGGAGCCATAGTAAAGTTCTAAGTCTTTGAATTTTTCACTTGCAAAAACAAATATTCACTTTTATTTGTATTTTTCTTCAAGAAGAATTTACCCCAATAATGATTACTAGAATTTGTCTGAAGAATTATTTTTCCATCTAAAGGGATTTAAAGTGGAGTAGGTCTTATGTCTCATTCTTCAAGATCATTATAGCTATTATTTATTGATTTGACTATAAAGGAGGGTCTTTCTTGAGCATAAGCCTAAGTGGATTAACTTTATTTGTGAAATAAGTGATAGCGTCCTCAAGATAATTTGCAATTCTAAAGAATTGCTAAATTTGCTTAAAAGATATATTCTCATCAGGAAACTTTGATAATCTAACTAAAATATATGACCCTAATTTGTACTGACCATCTTGGAAAACCATTCCAAGAAATTTGATTTTAGTTTTGGCAATATGTATTTTACTGGATGATAGCATAACTATTGTGTGAAAAATTCTTATAAATGCACAAATCGCTTCAAGTAATATAAAGATCGTTCTTATAAGGATTGGTTCACATAAGTAACAACAAAGTCTTAATTTTCCTATTATCTAGCAATCAAATAATCAAGAAGAAAATAACTAAAATATGAAATTGTAAAAATAATTAAATAAAATTAAGATTTAATTAAAAGAAACTCTTATGATAATGATTTCTAAGGAATTCAGGTATACCACAAAACTATTTCACGAATATATCAAGAGAATTGTTTCAATAGAGCTTAGGTTGTGCTTGAAGATGAATTTTCATAATTTACCCAATAGTTTCTCTCAAGCAAAATTGAGTCTATTATTGCTCAAATTATGTCTACTCTCGTGGTCACAAAATTCAATAACAACGCATTAAGTTCTATGAATAATCCTGAATATCTCTAAAAGTCAAGTGTATACTTGTGGTCTCAATCTTCTAATTCAATATGTTAGGACCAACCTTAGACTTCGGCTCTTACTCCATCATATAGAGTTTTAGACATGGCACATATGTTGTCATTCATACATATAAGATCAATTAGGTCAAATATATTAAGTCAAGAAACCCAACACAAGTGAAACAAAAATCACTTCATATAATCATGAAATAAATATTGGGCTTTCACCTTAATCAATATAATTAAAGAATCAGTTCATCCTAGAAGAAGAAAAAGAAACAAGGAAGAAAGAATGAATTAAATTGAGTAGAAGAATTTTTATGAGAAGAGTCTTACTAAACAAATCAATGAAAACTCTAAGAGTGAGTGTCTTCTAATCTTCACAAAATCTTCTTTTTATTTGGTGTAGAGGTTGGATCCACTTTTCTCTCCTAAAATCTATTATTTTTTCACTTTGCAATCTCCATCTTAAATGCTTCCTTTAAGAACCAACCTACAATTGCATTTTAAAATCTAGATCCGATGCTTTGGATGGTCGATACATGAGTCATGCAACGACCCATGTACTACTTGCTAATTACAAATTTGCTTCTACTGACAGTCAATCTGTGTCTCTATATGATCCAACACATAGGTCGTCACATAACAACCCATGCAACATTACTAAAAAGCACAATTGAGCTCCTTTTTAAGAAATTCTTACGCGAAAATAAAAAAATAGAAAATTAATTAATTTCAAAATAAAAACACTATAAAAAAATAAGAAAACTTCTAGTTTCTAATCTAAAATATGTGCTAAAATCATTCCTGTCAAACTCACTCAAACTTGGATTTTACTTATCCTCAAGCAAAGATAAGAATAAGCAAGAAAGCTTCTCAAATTAGAATTGTAAATCTTAGATATAAAAAACTCTATAATGCACTAACACAATCAAACTCATAAGCAAATTTAGGGCATTCAAATTCACTCTCAAAATTTTGCAAGCAATTCCAAATATAAAAACCAAGAAAGTTACAAAAAATCATGATACACCTTTTTCTCCATGATGCAATTTAAAATCAAACATAACACAAACAAGCATTGTCAAATCTCTTCCTAACATGTTGTCATGCATAATTCCATAGGCAAAAACACAATCAATCTCCACTAATGTAATTGCACACTTAAGTAAGATCAAAAGGTTTTTATTGGCTTGTAACATGATTCAAGGAGAATGACTTTTCAAAGAAAAAGATAAAAATGTACAAGCAAGAGAATTCCAAGAATGAAATAATCAAGTGATATTAAGAATTCTCATATCAAACCCAAAATTCTCCAACTTGTCTAAAGCACATCATTCTTTTATTTTCTAGCAACAATCACTCAAATGATCCCAATTCAACACAAAACTCGAGTAACTTGCTACATAATGGTTCTTATATCAAATTGTGAATTCTAAATATTTAAGGATTAGAACTTAAATAATTTTTATTTTTTTCTTTTTTCTTTTTTTATTTTTTCTAATTCCTAATTTTTTTTGAAGCAAAGTAACCCACATAACCAATAAATTATAAAGATGCAAGTATTATACTTCTCAAAATTTTCTTTCCATACAACAAACACTTACAAATTTACCCAAATGTGCATAAAAGAAAGGAACTCCGACTCTCTCAACATATAGAATGAAATTTTTTTTATGCCATTTAAAATATTTCAATCCTAAAATTCTCTTGGTGGGTAGGCCATAATATGAGCTATATAGTAATAAGGTTAAGGGTATCAAGAAAGGCTTATAAACACTCTTAGAGTATATTTTAAGACTTAAAAAGGGTGTAAAGGATAAAGATAGCCTAGGTATGGATGGGGCTAAATGGGCTAACACAAAGAATCCCTAAATCATTTTCTTGATTAAGTGTGAATTAATATTTTGCCTCAAAATATTGTCTGTCTTGTTCTAGAATTAGTGAAATTTTTTTTAATAAACTAGCATGCTCATGCTAGAATTTAAACAAGTAATCAATCCTAGATGTAATGATTCAAACAAATATCTTAAATCAACTTAAACAAGAAATTACTTACATCATTTATCAAGTTTATTCAAGTATCTCAAACTTGCATAGTTGAGCCATAAAAAATTGAATAATTTACAAAATATGAAGTGATCATTCTCAAGTCAATTTTTCTTCACTTTTAGAGTAATAATTCCCCCCAAAAAATGCAATTCAAATGAAATAAAAGAACAAGTCAAATTCCTAATCACAAAAGAATTCCAAAAAAATTGAAAGAATTAACTTAAGAATCAAAAAAATTGAAAGAATTACTACTATCCCTCTAATTTTCCCAAACTTAAATGAGATATTATCCTTAATGTTTGAAAAGAAAATGAAAATGAAAATGTAAGGATAAAAAGAAAAATGTTCCCCTTTTATGTGACTCGAATATGACTTGATGCTAATTGAATCCTTGAATTTGTCTATTCCATGAAATTTTGTTGCATTTAACCTTTTTGTTCTTGTTAAGGATTTTGCTACTAGTAGAGACTGTTGGAATATTTTTATACAAAAGTGATTATTCGATTTTGCATTGGAAGCAGTTTGTTATCGAATTCGAGATCACAGATTTTGTGTGAAAGAAGCTAGTGTCAGTTGTGGAGGTATGTCCGAATCTAAAGAAGCAAATGATAGGTTTGGGTGTTGGGAGAACACTTGGCATTTTGAATAAAGGGAGTTGGTTAAAGATCTAGCCGACTTCTTCTTAGTCCACTTCTTAGTTTTAGGCATAAATGCATTTGGTGGTGAGATCAAAAGATGATCTAACTATTAAAAGTGTTTGAGGAAGGAAGGATTTATGAAAGAGAGAAAATCATATGGTTTAGGGATGGAGAAAAGAGAGATTTGAAGGAGAAGAGAAAAGTATGTAAAGATGGGACTGTGAGGTCTTGAGAATGAGGAATGGTGTCACGATATCGGGAGTAGTTTGTGGGAGTTAGGGGGCTGCTGGTTAAGGTTAATAAAAGAAAATGAAAAATTCAAGAAAGTTATTTGTCTCTATTTTGGCCCACGAATAAAAGCTCAGACTTCCAACTCCCTTTATAAGAACATATGGCCCATATTTATTAAAATGGGGCTTCCCTTGAACAACTACTAGCCCAATTCACCAAATTAAAACCCAATTTACTTTTTAGGATCCATTTCCTCTTTATTGGGCCTTCATCTCTTCTACGTAATCCTTATCCTTGAACTTCTTGCATAGGGCATCGTAGGGTGTAACAACCTTTTTCATTTACTAATCATGGCATTCATGTCCAAAAATTCATATGCATAAACGTTAATTCATCATACATACATAATCCAATATATATTTAATGTACATATATATTAATTAGTATTTAAGGCTGGTGACTACAAACTGATTTCGATCTAGGTATATGTACATGACACAAGGAGAGAGAGAGTTGTAATTCAGCTGACGACCTATGCTCCATATATCTATATGCAAAACTTTATGTTTCAAAGTACCCAAACCTTATGCTTCAGTATTTGAAAAACATAATCACAATTTAGCAAGTCATGACTCAATGAATAAAAATAATAATCAGATTCTTATGGCATAACCAATAATCAAATATCATCGTGATGCATTACAAGTATAAGAATCGGCTATGCAGATGTAAATGCAATAGATTGATTTTGTCGTGACCTTGCAAGACAAACACTGCTCTCAGGAATTCATGTGATTCAAGTGACATTTGATTTTATTCGTCAACATATCACAAGTGAATCATTTGATAAATAACATATGCCAATAGGACATATTGGTCCCTTTTTCTAAGTGATTTGCAAGTGTTTGATAAACTTGTCACAACATCTTTTTAGTTCCATATGCAAGTGTTCATTAACAATTATATACTAGATAATCATTAAGATCATTTAATTCTCACTTGACTTATATTCACATGTAACATGTTATAATTAAATCACATATACATGTAATATAACACAACCATTCCATAAATCATCACATATACGCATTAGAATCCAATTATGGCTTTTACTCACCTTTGATGCGACCAACCTTTACGGTAGGTTTAGACCTCTCTTTTGGTTTTCCTCAATGTTTTGAGATCCTAACATTTGATACATATATCATTATAAAATATCAAAAATGAGTTTGCATGCATGGTATACAACAATGGTCATGTTCCATCCAAATGGACCTAGTATTTAAGCTTATTATTTTTGTTTGGCAACCTAATCTTGTTGCACTCTCATTGCAATAACTTTGGATATATTTATCCAAATATTTTATTCCTTTTTCTACATAAACTAGACACATAATGATACAACTTGTTTAAAATTTAGGTTAATATAATGCCTAAAAAATATAGCAAATTTTTGAACTTTGTCCTATTTCAATGTGATCTTAGTCTAATCAAATCTTACATTCTTGAGAATATCCAAAATTGTACAAATAAAATTGCAACAATTATTTAATATCAGTTACAAAGGAACATTACTTATGTTTTACACATTGTTTAATTCAGTCTATAAGGTTCCCAAAAGAAATGGCCAATCTTACGGTGAACAGGTTTTAACACATTGAGAATCAATCACAATGAAGGAGCAATATTTTATCAACTATAATATATTTGGCAAAAATATTTTATAGGAATGTATATTAGACATAAATCTATAACTTTCAATTTGGAAAATCATAAAATTCCTATTCTATGACCATCAAATTCTTGAATAACAAAACTAAAAGATTGAACATATTTCATCAAGTTCAAAGTTAGTCATAATCAAAGAGCAATATCTCTTACACACAAAAAATTAAGCAAAATTATTTTATAAGAATTTAAAGGGGATATAAACCTACAAATTTCATATTTTTCACTTTGTCTAAATCAACACATTATGTTATCAAAATATATGAAAATAGCCAAACTAAAGAGATTTGGGCAGGTTGTGAACTAGATCTAATGAAGGAGCCATTGCTGTTCACACAAACCAAATTAAGCAAAACTGTTTTATGCGCATTTAAATGGGGCGTAAAACTACAACTTTCATGCTTACACTTTCCCTAATTTCTCTTCTAGGGTTATAAAATCATGGGTGAAAAAATATACTCTAACAATAAAACTAACACCATCAGCTCTAGGTTCTCTTGAGTTCAACTTTCATACATGAGCTCTATCTCAAATACTTCATACTAATTATGTATGTTTAATATATCATTAGGGAGGAATTTCATATGGAAAGAAGATAAAATGACTTACATGTTGTTTCCAAACCAAAAAAGTTTAAAGTTTCTTCCTAGGTTGTTCACCTTTTTCTTCTTCTCCTCCTCTTCCTACTCCTGCTCCTCTTCATTCTTCTCCTCCTCCTTGTTCTTCTCTCTTCTTGTTCTTCTTCTTTTCTTCTTGTTCTTCTTGTTCTTGTTCTTCTTTTTAGCTCTCTTCCTTTTTCTGCATTCCTCACTTTTTTTTCTCTTAAATTTGCTCTAAAAGAAAAGAAATTTAATTTGTATGCCTACTCTAATAAGACAAAATTATGGTGTCTCGCTACCATTGGTTGAAAGTTCAACATTCCTCTTTTAGCCCCTCTTATTCACTCTTTCATCACCTTCATCCATCTATTAATCCCTATATCTTTATACTTTTAAATAAGCTCTAAAACACGATTATTATGATGTTATAACATGCATATGATATAAGATAATTTACCATGCAACTGTACAAACATCACATCTATGTTTAAGTGTTCCAAATGCAATAGTGCAAGTGTCGTCGTCATGCTTATCAAATTCACATATTTAAATGATCATTTATCCAATGCATATGTTCGTGTGGTATTGCAAATTATTTATGCATTGAATATGTTTATGTGAGAATGCTAATGAATGATGATAGTGATGTTGCATAGGGCCCCTATAATTTTGTTGCAACTCTTTCTTTTTTACTTGGAATTAACAAAATTTAAATAAAATTAATATTAACTAATAAAAATTAAATATGAAACAAGCATTGTAACATAAAAGAAAATTTTCTTAATATAAAAATTGAAATGCTAATCTAATTAAAATTTGAACTTAAAATTTTATGCTTGAAATGAATAAACTAAAATTATCAAAATTAAAAATGAACATTTGGGTTGTCTCCTAATCAATGCTTGTTTATAGTTATTAGCTTGGCTTTTTGTAAATTTTCAACTAGCCAATGTGTTTAGGAGGAGAAGTTCTCCTGCTTGTAATGCCTCCCTACAGAAGTAAGACTTATCTCATTGACCATTAACTTTGAATGTAATTCCATCTATGCCTTGCAACTTTATAGCTCTATAAGGGAAAAATTGCACCACCTTAAAGGTTTGAAACAATGGGAATTCAACTTTCTTGGTAAGAGTTTAAGATGAGAATTAACAAGTAGCATCTATTATCCAACTTCTAGTGAGGGCTTATGAATATGCTTAGCATGTCATAACTTATCTTTCTTCTTATATATCCAAGTATTTCATAAGCATCCCCTTATAATCCATGTCTCAATTGAAAAGTATGAGGTTTTGGCTCTAAACCTAAAGCTTTTTCAAATGAAGGGAAAGCTTTACCTTGTCCTAAATTCTCAAACTCTGCATTTTTAATGTTTGGATTCTCATGTAATGTTGCTGCCCTTTTAGTCAAGCAAGATTTAAATGGATTCTTAGGATTCTCCCTTTTAGGAAGCTCTTATAGTAGCTCATGAACCACTTCCTTAATATGTGACTACCAAATTAAGTTAGGAGAATCAAGTTTACTCATCCATCTTCCTCCATCTTATAAGAAAGTCAGTAACCTTCTTCTTTTTATTTCAAGTAAGTTATAATTTGCCATAATTGTTCTATATTTTCTGTCTTTGAATCAGAATGTTTATGGTGTTTTTGAGCTTAGTGATGATGGAAGAGATGAAGTTTGGTGTTAATATGGCATGAAAGGTGATGTTGTCTTTTAAAAGGAGTTTTAGATGTACCTGATGAGCATAGGTTGTTTCTCTTGGTTTTTCATGTTTGATGGTTTATTAAATTATAATTATTCTAATATTCATATAAGAAGTTAAACTTAATTAATGTTCTTTACCTTAGTTGAAATAAAGGCAATATTGATGTAATATATAATTAGAGCTTTAAAAGGTATTGATATATATATGGGTTAATTACATGAATTCTTGATGATTATGGACTTCATAAATATTAATTGGTATCCTAATCTTCCAATTTATGATGAGAATGAGGTTTTAATTATGATTATTACCATAATTGTATTAAGTTAAATATTGATGTTTTAATAAGCATATGATTATTTTTTTTTTATGTAAATAAGTTTCAATTGTAAGAATAATTGATGTAGTTTGAGTTCTTTGATTGTGTCACATTATAAACTTGAGGTTTAGAGTTGTATTTAATGATTAAAGGATGTCTTACATCCTAATTGGGATGGAGTTGTAAGTATGGATATCTTAATGAATAAATGGATTGGTTATGATGAGAAATAAGTATGTTGATGAATTTAAAAGTATCAATTGATGATTATGAAATAAGTTTAAGGATTATAATTATAGATTACTACATCATTTAGTGGTAATGTTAATGTTGATACTATGAATGAGATAAAAGGAAAGTGGTGACAATGAGCTAAGTATGAATGATGATAGTTACGTTATAAGTTAGAGATATTAAAAATTATGTTTGTAAGTTCAATTAATGTTTAGGACTTTATTGTCCTTATAAGAGTTTTTGCCCTATTTGTTATATTTATGTTATATGTTCTATGGATGAGTTTGAGTAACTCTCCATATTTTAGATGTTATAGTAATAATGTAAGTCTATGTTTAAGTATGTGTGCAGGTGAAATGATTAAGAACAAGTAAAGATAAAAGCTAAGACCAAGAAAGGCTAAGGTAAAAGGATAAAGAAAGAGCAAAACTAAAGTAAGCCTAGCAATGAAAAGTAAGGGATTTTAATTACTTTCATTGTCCATTGCATACATACACCATGAGTTAAAATGTATAAGCCATAGCAGGCTAAGATATGTTAATATGAAGGTCATATGTATTGTTATGAGATGAAATGCCATAATGTAATATTGTATATAAATGTCATATGATGTGAGGATAGTTCAAGAAAGAAGTCGAAAATCAAAGAGTCACAACTAGCTATGAAGGGATTGAAACCTATTTCAAATAAATGAATGATATGCATGCATGATACGAATGGTAAGGAAACTCTCTCATGTAAGTGAAAGATATGACTGGTTAAACAACTCTCTCGTGAGAGCACGACTAGTGAAACAACACTTCTATATGAGAAAGATAAGTAAACTAAGTGGGGTTTCCCAAAGACTTAACCATCTATTTGTGTAATTACGTATTAAGCGAATGCTATATATAGATGTTATGTCGTATAGATAGAAATGCATTTATGTTTAGTCATATGAGAATGCATATGAACAATAAAAACTCCTTACTAAATTTTTCATAAGGAGCTCACCTCTCCCATACACATATTGTTTTTGCAAGTTAAGCATGTGTTGATGATATAATCAAATGCTAGAGGTTAAAGGCTATAGATGAAGGATTTAAGTTTATGTTCTATGTATCTTATATTGTTAAGGCACTACATTGTTTCTTTATAGTTGCCTATAATAATGATATACATGTATATTGAAGGAGTTGTATATGTATTAAGTAAAATGTTAAGTTATTTCTTGTATTCTTAGTAATCTCCACGAAGTCTAAGTTATTAACAATGTGATATGTATATGTTTAAGATTAATATAATGTAAAATGATTATAATGTATGATTATGTTAAGGCATGATAAGATTTATGGCCTATGTAAGATAGATGTTGAATGCTTATAATAATAAAAAGAATTTTATAACTAGAGTGATCTTAAGTTGACCCCTAATTCTAGGATTATCTAAACAGGAGAGTTTTATGTTTAATTATATGCATATAATGCAAGTAAGAACATGAAAGGATGATAGGAATAGACTGGTGAATCTAAACTTCTCCAGTTATGACATGATAAGAAATGAATTAAATGCTTATAGTATAATTTAAGAAAATGTCTTAATGAAATATTTAGGATTTAGCTTAGTTTAAATCCCTAATTGCCATTTGTATTATCTTGAGAATCTAAAGTAGGGCAAATAAAAACTAGAAATGTTTATGGTACAATAGGTATAAGTCTTAGATTCAAGGCATCAAAGAGCTTAGAAATAGGATTTAACCACAAGTAATTAGGTTTGTTATGGGTTTCATAGACCTTAAGCCTTTCCATTCCTTATTGACAACTCGACCCATATAATCTAGGTCCTGACACACATCCATGCCTTTTCTTGCACAACCATGTCTTTGCCCAATCTTCATATTCTTGCAAGTTTGCTTTAGCAACATACCTATAGGAGACATGGCCATGTCTTGCAATCTTCATACACGAGTATGCCCCAATTTGTATAAGTGTGTAAATCTTAAAAAATCTGCCCTTTTAGCCTCTTTCTTCATTCCTTGACCTACAAAAGCATAATACTCTTCATAAGTCCCTTTTTATTGGTAAAAGCACACAAAAAAAACTTTATTTTAAGAGAATTGGATTAGAAAAATATCTTAATTTATGTATCAAATAGTGCATAAATATCTATAGAAGCAACTACTTTAATAAGTTTCTAGTATTTTTTAGAAAAAAAATGTGAACATAAGCTTACAAAACTGGAAAAAATTTGTATATCTTGAACTAATCTGGCATATCCACGAGGTGTCCATCTTAAATTGATCTATATATCTTTTAGCTAAATTATTAAAGTTTTCTAATGAGAATTTTTCTTTAAGCAAATTCTACAATTTCTTGAAGTTGCAAATTATCTCAAGGACTTTGTTCCCTAAGGCTTCTTGCAACAGATCATCTCATCAAAATGACTATAAAAATTGTCAAAACTTTCTTATTGCAATGAATTAATTTTGTTGCCATGTTAGTCACAATAAGATTGTCTCAATTGTGAAATAAAGTTTTGTTATAGTATCATTATTACACTGTCATCTAAGATAACTATGAGAAAATATTTTGTTGAAATTTTTGTTATCATAATATGTTCTATTTAGTCACAATAAAGCTAAATTTTAGAATGGTTTCATATATTTTATAGGGATAAAACATATCTTGTGATATTTGTGTGCAATTAAAAATATGGACCAAACTCTTTTATCACATTTTAAATAGTGACAAATATTAATTTATCATAATACTGAATGTGATGAATAGATTTTGTCAATTGTTAACTATTTAGACAAAAAGTTTTTGTCAAATAATTTTTAATGACAAAATAATTTTAATGATCATTCAAATTTGTATATTATTTTTGATAAAAAAGAATAGCGACTAAATATCCTTGTCAAAATTACTAAAAAGTGACAAATACTTTCATCACTATACCAATTGTGACAAAAATATTTATATTGATATTCTAAAAAGTGATATTTTTTATTGTCAAAAAATAATAGCACTGATGAAATTATTTCATCATAAAATCAATAAAATGAAAAAAATTATTTTTGTCAAGAGTATGAAATGAAAAATAAATTATTTCATCGTAAATCAATAAAATGAAAAAAATATTTTTGTCAAGAGTATGAAAAAGTAATAAATATTTTCATCACATTCTCAAATGCAACAAAAATATCTATGTTAATAATTCTAAAAAGTGACTTTTTAATTTATCGAAAAATAGTAACAGTGATAAAAGTGTAGTCACAATAAAATCATAATAATGAAAAATTCATTATTTTTTATCATAATTATAATAATGCACATAGTGATAATTTTTTTTTAAATTCTTTTAGTGATGAAAATCATTTTGTTGAATTGTTGGTTGTTACTTACTATCACAAATTTTTTACATCAATATTTAGTTCTTATACTTTTGTATGATACATAAATATTATTTTATCATAACAATGGTATTGCTTAATGTTAGATTGGGTTGTTTTAACCTAAGTCATGAACCTTTTTTGATCGTGACAATGAAAATTGATCAATTCCAATACTCTCATTAAAAGTTGTTTTCCAGATTATTAGTTAAATTTTTTCATTGGAAGTTGGATGGAGTAAAAAATCTCCAACCTTGCAAAGATCACTCTAATTCACAGTGTGTGTATGGTAAATGGCCACTGCAAATCAATCACAGAAAGGATGAATCTAGGATAGAAGAAATCGCAGGCTATCTAGCTGTTGTGAACCAGGTAAAAATTGTCAAGCCTTAGTCACAGAGGAATTTGTGGTGCGTGTCACGTCTGAGTCGCGACCGCAACTTCCATAATGACAAAGGAGGGAACCAAAGCCACAACCACAACATACCAAGTGTCCTAAGTGTTCGTTCAAAGATCAAAAATCACGAAGGCAAAAATTTGGTAGCGACCGCGACTCAAGAAGTTGAAGTTTCCTCTTCAAACAGAAGAATTTGCGGTTTTAGTTACGCCCAAGGCATTGTTGTCTTGCGATCGTGACTTTTGAGAGTGGTTAGAACACAATGACTATATTTTCATGGATAACCAATGGAAAGCTGACACATGAACTAGTTGTTAGACATAAATGAGATTTGCTGTCGAAAGTTTCGGCTTCTCTATGAAAATTGAAAATTTGCGGCCTCGAAAAGGTAGTAACGACTGCGACTGAAACTTGATAAGCATCTAATGCTAAATCTGCCTAGCACATCTTAGAGATTTATTGATAGTTTTAGTCAAATGTCTCTTTAATGGATATGAGCTATAAATACTCTACCAAGTAGATGAAATAGTAAGAGAATTCATTAATTTATAACCATACTCTTGCTAATTTGCTACTCATTCTTTGAATTCTCATTTATGCTTTTGTGATTGTTTGATGTGAGCAATAAATACTATTGTAAGAGGTTTTAGTATGAGCCTTAAAAACACTTGTGAGAGGTTTTAGTTTTATGTAAGCCTTGAAAACACTTATAAGAGGTTTTTGTGTAAGCCTAGAAAACACAAGTTATAAAAGTTTGGTGTGAGCTTGGAAACACCTATTGAATTGAGTGAAACACCCAATTGTAGAGAATTGAGGAGTAGATGTAGGGTTAGTTAACACCTGAAGTACTATAAACACTTATGTCAATATCCTTCTTCTCCTACTCATCTTCTTAAACACATTAACCCACTTTTAAAATTTTAAATTAAGCACCAATTCAACCCCACCTTCTTGGTTCCCTAGGCTAACAAGTGATATCACAACCAACTCTCACAAAAAACCTTAATTAGGTGAGTAAAGATTATGGCATAAGAAGTAATCCACTCACACCTTAAGCCTTACTTTGATGGAGTTGACTAGACTCATTGAAAGTATAGGATGAAGATCTATCTTGATATAGATGTGGTGGATCTTTGGGATGTTGTGGTTAAAGAATGGAAGCCACCCACCAAAGTGGTGGATGAGAGTGAAGAACTCATTTCTAGAGAAGAGTGGGTTAAAGCACATAGAAGATCAATTGGCAAGAACAAAAGAGCAATGACAATTCTTCTAATCTCTCTCTCACGAGAAGAGATTAAAAGAGTACAATATTGCCAAACAACCCATGGGTTATGAAAAGCATTAAAGAACTATCACGAAGGCACCACTTTGGTGAAATTCAACCAGCTAGAGATGTATGTGATGGAGTGAGAGTTGTTCATGATGAAGGAGGATGAGAGCATCACTAACATGACCAATAGACTCCTAGCAATCGTCACCAACTTGAAGAAGTTTGGTAGGATTCTCACAAATCATGAGGTAAACTCTAAAATTTTAAAGTCTTTGCCTCTTGAAAAGTTTGGTGCTAGAATGTATAGTATCTAAGAATCCAATCCAGAAATAGGGAAGGTGCCAATAGATGTCTTGATAGGCAAACTCTTAACTCATGAGTTAGCCTTAAAGAAAGATGAGGAGATGAGGAAAAATAGGGGGTAAGGAGAAAAATCTGAAAAACTTGAAAAGAAAACCTTGGCACTTAAGTCCACTTCTAAGGAGAAAAAAGTAGAGGTTAGTTTAAGTGAAGAAGAAAGTGACAAGGAGGAAAAGGAACTAGCAATGCTTTCTAAAAGGATCGAGGAGCTCATTAGAAGAAGAAAGGAAAGAAGAAACTTCAAGAAAACTACTCCTAATCTTAAAGGGAGATCAACCAAAGTCACTTATTATGAACGTGGCAAGCAAGACCATATCAAATATGATTGTCCGAAGCTAAAGAAGAGGAAGAAATGGGGACAAAGAGGAGAGGAAAAGCTTCAAAGCCATTTGGGACGATAGCTCAAGTGAGGATGATGATGATGAAGAGATTGCTACCATATGCTTTATGGCTCAAAAAGACTCTCCTAATGAGGTAAGTGCTTCATTTCATTCTCATTCAGATTATGATAACTTAGATGATGTAGATGAAAAGCTTCTAGAAGCTCTCACTATAAGATGTGACAAGTATAAGTCACAAATAAAATCTTACAAGAAGAAATGTTCAAAATTAGAGGATGATTTTAAATCCCTCAATAATCTTGTGAATGAATTGAGGGCTTCAAATGAAGAACTCAAAAAGGCTGTAGAAAGTTTTTCTAAATCATCTTTATCATTGGCATTATTAAGAAAAAAGAATGACTCATTAAAGGGAGAAGCCATTGAGCTTAGAAGCTCTATCTCTAAATTTCATAAGGTCAGGAAGCTTTAGATACACTCATAATATCACAAAGGTCTCCATTGATTAGGCATGGTCTAGGTTTCAATGATGCCTCAACCTCTACATCTATACTCACTAAGTTCATTAGAGCTTCAACACCTCAAACTTCAAGTAATAAGGCTATTGGTAAGAAAAATACCCAAAGCACTAAACCTCTAATGCCTAAGGGCAAAGGGAAAACACAATGGCTCAAGGCCTACTTCTAATAAAGGCAATCATGCTTATTTGTATAATAAGAAACATGTTAATTTCAACTCACACAAAAATTCACATATACACCCATACATACATGCTTATGTTCTCACACACATAACTAAAGTATGAGAAGGCCTCCTCCTCATACTAAGATTGTGCATAGGAGAAAGACTCACAAGTTTAAACTTCAATGTCATTATTACATGAGGTATGGACATATTAATATTTATTGTTACGTTAGGAAGACTCACCTTAAATTGGAGGACCCTTTAATACCTAACCCCCTAGGATCCAAGTATGCTTGGGTACTAAAGAAGAGATGATTTATTTGTGTTGTGTAAGGATGTTTGGCAGCCACCAATGAATCAAATGATTGGCATGTGGATAGTGGATGCTCAAAACAAATGATGGGTAATAGGAAGCTATTTATGGCCTTGAAAGTAAAAGAAGTTGGTAATGTCACATTTGATAATAATGCTAAAGGTAAGGTAATTGACATTGGAACCATTGGTAAGAATGGTTGCTTTTTAATAATGATATTTTGTTAGTTGATGACTTGCAACATAATTTGTTAAGTGTAAGTTAATTGTGTGACAAAGGTAATAAAGTCACCTTTGACCCTAGGGAATGTCGAGTTACAATATTAGTGGATAAAAGGGTTATTTTCAAGGGTGAAAGGAAAGGCAACACCTATTCATTTGACTCAGACAATTTGGATAATTAATCTTTTAAGTGTCTTATGTCTCTTAGGAATAAAGCTTGGCTATAACATAGAAGACTTGGACATACTAGCATGGAGCTCTTACAAAGCTTATCTAAAGGAAAGCTAGTGGAAGTTCTTGCCAAGCTAAGTTTCTCAAAAGATAAGATATGTGGTCCTTGCCAAATGGGAAAACAATATTAAGCCTCCTTCAAAGCTAAAAATGTTGTAAGTTCATCTAGATCCCTTAAACTAATTCATATGGACTTGATAGGGCCTACTATGAGTGCTAGCTTAGGTGGAAAACATTATGCACTAGTCCTAGTTGATGATTATTCTAGGTTTGCTTGGGTATCCTTTATAGCTCATAAGTATGATACCTTTGACGCTTTAAAAGTTTTGCAAAACGAATTCAAAATGAAAAGAGTTACTTTATTTCTTCCATAAGAAGTGACCATGGAAAGGAATTTCAAAATGAAGCTTTTGAATCATATTGTTCCGAGAATGGAGTTTTCCACAATTTTTCAACCCCCTAGAACACCATAACAAAATGTTGTTGTAGAGAGGAAAAATATAACACTAGTAGAAATTGTTAGAACTATGCTAAATGAGTATTCTTTTCCAAATAACTTTTGGGCCGAAGCCATTAATACTTCGTGTTATATTGCAAATAGAGTTTTTAAACGATCCATTCTCAATAAAACATCTTATGAGCTGTGGAATGGTAGAAAATCCAAGATATTATACCTAAGAGTATTTAGATGTAAGTGTTATATATTAAACACCAAGGATAATCTTAGGAAATTTGACTCAAAAACTAATGAGGGGATATTCATAGGTTATTCCACGTCTAGCAAGGCCTATAGAGTCTTTAACAAAAGTTATATGGTTATTGAAGAGTCTATGAATGTTGTTTTTGATGAATCTAGTAAACTTGATCTTGAGAAAGGTTCTTTTGTTGATGATCTTGTAGGTGATTTTGAAAAACTAGAATTGGAGCACACTACAAGAGAGGAAGATGAAGATAAAGATAATGGTGAATCATCAAGAGTAGATAAGAAACCATAACATCAACAAAAAGCATTGCTAAGTCAAGATCTACCCATAGATTGGAGATTCTCCAAGCATCACCCCAAAGGCTTAATTATTGGTGATACCTTAAAGGGTGTAAGTATTAAATCTCAACTTAATCATTTAGAATATAACCTTGCCTTTGTTTCTCAATTCGAGCCAAAATCAATTGATGAGGCTCTTGATGATGAAAGTTAGGTGATTGCTATGCAAGAGGAACTCAACCAATTTTAGAGAAAATAATGTATGAGAATTTATTCTTAGGCCTAAGGAACACCCAATTGTAAGTTGCAAATGGGTGTTTAGAAATAAGTTAGATGAGCAAGGATTCATCACTAGGAATAAAGCTAGATTGATTGCTAAGGGCTATAACCAAGAGGAAAGGATAAACTATGATGAAACTTTTACCCCTGTTACAAGGTTAGAAGCCATTAGGATTCTTTTAGCCTATGCATGTCATATGAATTTTAAACTCTTTCAAATGGATGTTAAAAGTGCTTTTTTAAATGGAATTATTGAGGAGGAAGTTTATGTTAAACAACCTCCCGATTTTGAGTCATAGTTTTTCAAATTATGTTTTTAAATTGAATAGAGTCTTATATGGGTTGAAATAAGCTCCATGAGCTTGGTATGAAAGGCAAAATAAGCTCCATGAGCTTAGTATGAAAGGCTTAGTTCATTTCTTTTGAAAAGGGAAAGGTGGACACTACCTTATTTGTAAAAAGGCACAAACATGAAATAATTATAGTATAAATTTATGTTGATGATATCATTTTTTGTGCTATGAATGAATCTCTTTATGAGGATTTTGCTAAGTGTATGACTAGAAAATTTGAGATGAGCATGATGAGAGAGCTCAAGTTTTTCCTTAGTCTATAACTCAAGCAAACTAACGAAGTGATCTTTATTAACCAAGCCAAATACACAAAGGACATAATCAAGAAATTTGCTAATTAGCAAAAACACCCATGAGTGATACCATCAAACTCGACAAAGACAAATCGAGTAAGATAGTTGATGAAAAGAGATATCGAGGTATGATCGATTCTTTACTTTATCTTATTGCTTCTAGACTTGATATTATGTTTAATGTGTGTATATGTGCTAGATTTCAGTCTTGTCCTAAAGAATCACATTTAAATGCTATCAAAAGGATTTTTAAATATTTGTATGGCGCCTTACACTTCGGTCTATGGTATCCTAGAGAGTCATCTTTTAGTCTTATAGGTTACTCGAATGTGGATTACGTTGGTAGTCTATTAGATAGAAAAAGTCCTTCTGGAACTTGCCAATTTATAGGAGAATGCTTAGTGTCTTAGTTTAGCAATAAACAAGTTTCAGTTATGTTATCCACCACCAAAGTTGAACATGTAGTTGCGAGTTATTGTTGCATCTAAGTGTTGTAGATGAAAAAATAATTAAAGGACTATGGCAAAGATGTTGATCACACTCCTTTCAAATGTGACAACATTAGTGCGATTAATCTCTCTAAGAATCCCATCCAACACTTTGGGAGCAAACACAAATATTAGACATCACTTTCTTAGTGATCATGTCCAAAATAGTGATGTTATATTAGAATTTATAAACACAACTCATCAACTTGCAGATATTTTCACTAAACCTCTAAATGAAGAAAGGTTAAACTTCATTAAGAGAGAATTATGAATTCTTGATGGAAGCTCCCTAAAGTGAAAAGTTTGATCTTTTATTTAATTGTTATGTGTATTGGTTGTATGTGATATTAATCATTAGTTGTCTTAATTTTAATTGCAATTGTGCTTCTCTATATCAAATTGCGTAAATTAAGCATCAATATATTAATATGGATCATCACTTTAATTGTCAAATCTTACTTTTTCTTCATTATCTTTCTTGCCTTGTAATTTGCAGTTGTTATCCTTGACTCTCGATCGCGAATTAAAGGTTCATCTCACCAGCTGATAAACATTAATTTACGGTCACGACTTTTACTCTCCACTGCGAATTCAGTCAAATTTTCAAAATTATGACCATTAGACTCATCGATTCCTGAGGATTTTTTTATCTGTTACTCACATTTTTTAGAATTAGCGTTCGCAACTATGTATTTAGTGGTCGCAAATTCTAGTAACTGACACATAATTAAGTATTTTGACTGCCAACCATTTCTAACACTTAATCACTTGAATTTTATCCTTTTCTAGTCATTTTCACACCCTTCAAATGGCTATATAAATAGTGATTTTTATCACTTCATCCAACTCCAAATCAATTCTCTCCTTTCAAACTCTCTAATTTCTCAAAATCTCTCTACCTTCTCACATGGCTCCCAAGAAAATTTTCAAAGCAGAAAAGGGCAAGACTGTGGCTTAACCATCTACACCTCCAGCACTCCATCTAATGAAGGGCATCACAAAGGAGGAGAAGGAGCCTTTCAAGCAAACTCCTCAAAAATCATCCTCCCCAACAAAATCCTTTCTATATTTTTATTGGAGACCCTTGGAATCAACGTATAAATATGTGCATTCCTATCAAACTTGGGCTGGAATAAGTTCATCTTTCGGGATTAACCCGATTATGAAGAAGTCGTTAGGGAATTCATGTGTATGGTTTAACTAAGTCGCAAAGCAGAATCACGAGTTAGACAATAAGGGTTAGTATTTCATGCTTTCGGGGATCCATACTTTATTACTTTTGAACAATTATCCACCCTCTTCAACCTTCAAGTCGAAGAACATATCCCTTTCCTTATCTCCGCTCTTGATGTAATATAGTCCGAGTTTTTATTTGAAATTTCAATCGAAACCAAACATAACCCAAAACCTTCCTTAGCCAAATATATAAAAACCCTATCCCTTTGGATACTCCATCGTATCATCACCTTTTCCGTCAATGCTAGAGGTGATGGTAACGAGAAAGTGTCTCAAAAGGATTTGGCCTTTCTTGTTTGCCTTGTCAAAAATAAACCCATCCAAACCTAACGGTATCTTGTGGATCAATTGATCCACATGAGCACTAAATAAAAAGCCAATTCCTTCCTCCATCACATGTAACAATAATTTACCGCTTTATTGGAGCTCTTCATGAGGAGAATGAAAAATTCCTCACCAAGAAACTCCTCCCTTCTTAAAACTTCCTTGACCTCACATACTTAATAAATGCCAAAGCCATACATCTGGATATATATGCATATACCTTAAGTGCTTTTGGGGCCAAAAAGATGGAGACATCTCAAGCCTCAAAAAGGAAGAGGCTCATCATTGAAGAAGGTAGCCTACCAGTCCCTCCTCCTCAACCAAAACCCAAAACCAAACTATATCTTGCCACCATTAACCATAAGTTAGACAAGATGATGAGAATGATGACGAACAAATTCCTTGTCATTTCTCACCTTCATAGCGATATGGTTGATTTGCAAGAGAAAATGGGTATTCCTCCTGCTATATTCCTAATTTTGTTGAGTATGAGGACACCCTTGAAGAGGAAGGCAATGAAGAAGTTGAAGAAGGTGACGAAGCAGAAGGGGGAGGCAACGATGAAGAGGAAGATGTTTCTGGAGATGATGATGACTCTCTAATCTTCTAGAATAGGATTTCTTTGTATTTTCTTTTTGTTTTACTTATGTAAAGTTGTTGATCCCACAGTTTGCTTACAAGTAAATAAAAGTGTTTGTTTTTAAAATTCTTTGTCTTATGTGATTGATTGAATTTACTTTCATGATTGCAATTCTTATTAATTTTGCTCCTTATGAATACTTATCTATTTGTTATGCATTTGTTTTTTTTTCCTTTATGAACCCTCTTTTTGATCTTGCCAAAGGGGGAGAGAAAGAATAAAGAAAGAATCTAAGGGGGAGAGAAAATTATCTACAAGAAAATAACATAAGTTGAGGGGGAGCTTTATAATCATTCTTAGAAATTTCACTTTCATTGATTGAATGTCATACTTAGAAAATTTTACTTTGATCTTTGTCTTAAAATTTTTAAGTATTCATTGAATCATTCATCATTCCAACTTCACAACTTCAAAACTCATGCATTTATTTTCCCTTGGGATCAATCTAAGTTGTCAAAATAAAAAAAGGTGAGATTGTTGGGCTAGGTTAATTTAACTTAAGTCATAAACCTCTTTTGATCTTAACAATATAGATTGATTAATGCTAATACTTTCATTAAGTGTTGTTTTGTAGATTCTAAGTTAGATTTTTTCATTGAAAGTTGGATGGAGTCCAAAATCTCCAACCTTGTAAAGATCACTCTAATTCGCAGTGTGTGTATGGTAAATCGCAATCGCGAATCAATCACAGAAAGGATGAAGCTAGGACGTAAGAAATCGTGGGCTATCTCATTGTCGCGAACTAAGCAAAGATTGTCAAGCCTTAGTCACAGAGGAATTCGCGATGCGTGTCGCGTCTGAGTCGCCACTGCAACTTTCATAGTGAAAAAGGAGGGAACCGAAGCCATAATTACAACATGCCAAGTGTTCGTTCAAAGATAAAAAAATGGCGAAGCAACCGTGGCTCATGGAGTTGAAGTTTCTTCTTCAAACAGAGAAATTCGCAGTCTCAGTTAGGCCCAACGCATTGTTGTTTCGCAACCTTGACTTTGAGAATGGTTAGAGCACAACGATTATATTTTTCTGGATGACTAGCAGAGAGCTGACACGTGAACTAGCCGTTAGACACAAATGGGGTTTTCCGTCAAAATTTTTGGCTCCTCTATGGAAATTGAAAATTTGCAACCGCGAAAAGGTAGTAGTGACCATGACTGAAGCCTGACAAACATTTAATATTGAATCTGTCTAGCACATCTTAGAGATTTGTTGATAGTTTTAGTCAAATGTCTCTTTAATGGATATGAGCTATAAATACTCCACAAATAAATGAAATAATAAGAGAATGCATTAATTTGTAACCATACTCTTGCTAATTTGCTACTCATTCTTTCAATTCTCATTTATGCTTTTAAAATTATTTGGTGTAAGCAATAAACACTATTGTAAGAGGTTTTAGTGCGAGCCTTGAAAACACTTGTGAGAGGTTTTAGTGTGAGCCTAAAACACTTCTAGGAGGTTTTTGTGCGAGCCTAGAAAACACAAGTTGTAAAAGTTTGGTGTGAGCTTGGAAACACCTATTGAGTTGAGTGAAACACTCAACTTAATAAAATTGGAGAGTGGACATAGGGTTGGTTAACACCCGAACTACTATAAACATTTGTGTCAATATCCTTCTTCCCCTACTCATCTTCTTAAACACATTAACCCTCTTTTTAATTTTTAAATTAAGCACCAATTCAACCCCTTCTTGGTGCCTTAGGCCAACACTTAAATTTAAATTTAATATAAAATACAAATTAATTGAAACATTAGAATATAAAGTAACAATGCTGAATTATAATATAAAGCTAACAATAATAATAATAATAATAATAAGTCAAAATATAGCAAGTCAACAATGATCCAAAAAAAATAGTACTTTATTAAAAGAATATTTCTAATGGTTAGACATAAAAAAAAATATCGTCTTCATCCACTTATTGCTCCATAATTTCAATCTAAGAAAGCAAAAAAAAAAGTAGTAGTTAGAAAAAATGAGAATAAAAAAAGTTTGGATAACATAAATCGTGAAGGGAAGCTAAAGTCTTTTCATTACTTCTTCATTCATGCCTTAATTTATCAAGCAAAAAATTTGAGTTCATCATAAGATTCTTGTAAATTATCTATTTTGGGTTGTTGGCTTTGTGTTTATTTTATTAGTACACTATTTTGCTTTTCATATTCAATCTTTTTAACTTATAAAAGAGTTTTTAGTTTCAATTCCCTAGATTTATTTGGTTCACCCCATAATTAATTCCATGAACATATCCATATTTTAGCTTTAATATTTAAGGATTTGTCATCCAATAATCTCAATACCATCCTCCATCGCTCTTGCCCAAATAATATTCATTTACTCCTACAAAAGTTAATTCAAATATAAAACATATGTAAATTAACAATTTAAATACCATATCATAATAATCAATAAAAATTAAGTTACATAGTTTTCTTGAGCTTGTGGATGGCTCCAAGCACCATCACTTTATCATATGTCTCAAAATAAAGTTTAATTTCAATAGACTCATTATTTATTTCTTCTTGATTTTCTTCTAAGTCCTTCTCTAAATTTTCCTCCATAATTTGTATATATTAAAAGTTAAAAAAAAAACGAAATATAAGCTAAACTTGTAATTTAACTTATAGTTAACTAGGCATACCATTTCGTACATGCGTTGACAATAACACTTTAAACCTGAAGTATGTAGAATTTTCATCTTACCTCGATTATTTATGTTTGCAGCACTTTGAGCCTAATTTAAATAAATAAGCACACAGATACACACAAAAATACACATCTATATATAAAGAGAGAGAGATATTATGTGAAGTGAATAAATTTATTTGCTTTACATTTAGATTTATCTATTCACTGTTTGTATTACTATTATATAGTTCAAAATTTAATTGTCTATTAGTAGTGGAAATAGAATATTACTTTGAATTTCTCTTCTTTAAAATGTGCACACAAAGCTTTCCAATTTTCTAATTCCATGTTGTCAATAGGATTTTCACGAGCATCCTCGTGAATAGCAAATTTCTTATAATAATTGTGGTATCGATGTTTATAAAGTAAAAGAAAAGTTTTGCCATACTTTTTTTGCTATTTTCTTTGAATATTCAATTCTACATCAAACTCATTCTACAAATATTCAATTCAAAATTATATTTTTATAGTCCAAATCTTAATATTTAAAGCATAATAATGTGTACAAAAATAATAAGTAATAAAATATCTTACCTTGAATTTTAGAAGAGAGGCTTTTTAAGAGCATTTGCCAATTTTTTTTTTCCCAATAAAACACTCTTAATGGTGCCAATGATTGAGTGACAATACTTATCTCCATCTTGAATAATTTTTCAGCATGAGCTATTAGTAAATACATTGATTTTCTAACAATTACTCCAACTTTTTTTTTCCCCCTCTCTTTAGTTCTCTTTTTAACCTCAAATCCTCTAGATATACCATGAATTTTTTTTTTTTTTGTAATGGAAGCTGTAAATTAACTAATTATATGAATTAGAAAATTTTATAAAATTAAATTGAGATTAAATTTAATGAAATTAAATATTATAAATAGATAAATAATTGAATTGAAAGCTATAGAAATTTTATTAAATGACCTACCATAAAATAAAATATAAGTAAGTTTTCAATTTATGATTATTGTTGAGCTAAATAGAAAATCTATTTGGTTGAAAATAAAATGAAAATAAAATAAAAGTAGGATTTGTTGTCCAATAGTTTATTAATGACTTCAATATCAAAAGATTAAGTCTACTATTTATCATGATACAAAATTTAAAATTAAATGAAAGACGTCACTTTTAAATTTATGTTTAAAATTCAAGAAAGAAGAAACAAAAGATTTCTGATCAAAATTATCTCATATGTATACATAAAAGAAAATTTTTATTAGTTAACATAATATAATTTCTTCATTTTGATGAAATCTAATAGTCCATATGTTCATATATAATAATAAAAATATATATATATTTAGGTTTTGCAAGCATCAAGACTCTAATATGAAGATCAATAGAATATATACATTGAACTATTGAAAAAAGTTAGATGCAAAAGCAGTCAATAGAGAGAAACTTACAAATAATAATCCTTCTAGCAGCTTTAAATAGTGCTGCAAATAATATAACGAAAGAGAACTGTCATCAATTTTCCTTAGTCAATTTTTATAAGAAGAACAGCAATATGCAGGGATAGAGATACTAGGGTTTTTATTTATAATAAAAGAAAAATTGTCATTAATTTTTCCTCTGTCAAATTTTAAAGGAAAGAAATATCGGAATATAGATGCAATCGCCCATGATGGGTCAACCCAAATCCATGTACCTTTAATTAAAACTGTTTTAATTAAAAAAATTGTCATAATGGATAAGTGCCAGTAGCAGTTACCACATAAAAGCACAATTCTCTCACAAAAGAGGCAACTGCTAGAAACAATTATAATATAAAAATAACGTTACATAACAAAAGAAGGGGACGGATGTACAGATACTAAAAAAAGGAAAAATTCTCTTATTTTTTCTATAAAAAAGAGCATTTAGGTTGTGAAAGAAAAAAGGTTTCCTTATGATTTTTTTTCTAGACTAGCAATATAAGTTGTTGATCTATTTAGAAAATTCAGTAGGAGAAACTCGTAACTATTATTTTTCTTACTGTTTATTTTTTCTTCATTCGTATCAAAGCATTTAGACTTGTATTTTGGTCTAAAACTTTGAATTGAACATGAAATATTTATAATGAATTAGGTTTTACCTTGTTGTTCATGTTTATTTATTTCTATAATTTGTTCATGTAACATATTTTGAATTTTTTTTTATTGTGTAAATTGTGTTGCATCCAACACTTATGCATGATGGAATTGGCTCCAATTCTGTACGAAAGCAAAAATAAGTTGCAATTATATACGCGAGTTTAAATTGTTGTTTACAAAAATAAGTTTGCTTGTGTGTCATTTATTACCAATTGCGTCTTTTGAAGAAGAGACCACAAAAAACCTCTATACCAAGTTCTGTCAAATTAACTAGAAAAAGAAAAAAAAATCGAAATTGCCTTGTCAAATAGCCCAAATGTTCCTTCAATTGAGGCATCCATAGTATTTTGCTCAAGTTGATATCCTAACATAATACTATAATTCTATGGTTGTAATGTAGTGATATCATCCACTAGTTTATTATTTCTGCATAAACAACAAAATTGTCCCCACACTTTCGCCCATTACTGGCCTTAACATTATTGTTCAATAAACAACAAAGTGTTGTACTTTGAAGAAAAATATCTTAAATTATAGAATGTTTGAGGCTATGAATTTAAGTTGAAATAAGAGTGATAACCATGTTTAAGGCTATTAAATAAATAAATAAAATTTTAAATAATTAAATAAAAATTTTGCAATGACCAAATTTTTAAATTTTAGACCTCTCATATATCAAGATGTGTTTTTTAACTTTACTTGAGTATAATTATTATTGTTTTTAAGATACATTAATCAATAAATATTAGTGTATTATGTATATATTTGTTGGACTAGGATATTTAATCTTAAGTTTAGAACCTCTTTTGATTTTGACAAAGGAGATTGATCATTACTAATATTTTTATTAAGTGTTGATCTTGCAGAAAAATAAGTCTCTCAATCAAGGATTCACGACTGCGACTCTTGAGAAGACTTGCCAAAAATCAGACAGACTAAATCGCGGAGTCATTCTCTGTCGCGAACAAGCAAAACGAAGCAAACAAAAAATGACAGATGAATTCGCGGTCTGTGTCGCGTCGGAGTCGAGACTGCAATTTTTTACTGTAAAAATTGCAGATTTTGACAGACTGATTTTCGGTTAGAATCGCTGTCTACACAAATGAATTAGCGACCGCGACTTATACTAGCTGAACAAACACAACGACTATATTTTTCTAAAACACTATTGAAAACTAGCCGTTAGTTTCTTTGGTGGAATTTGGGTATAAATACTCCACCAAGCATTAAGAGCAAAGGTCGAGATTTATCAAGAAGAATTTTTACAAGTGAAAAGCTGTCAATCCTTTGCTACTCATTTTCTTCTAATTCTTGTAAGATTAAAAGTGTTGGGTGTGAGCATTAAACACCATATTGTAAGGTTGTGTGTGAGCCCGTAAAACACACAGTTGTAAGGTTGTGTGTGAGCCCGTAAAACACACGGTTATAAGGTTGTGTGTGAGCCCGTAAAACACACTGTTGTAAGGTTGTGTGTGAGCCCGTAAAACACACTGTTGTAAGGTTGTGTGCGAGCCCGTAAAATACACTGTTGTAAGGTTGTGTGTGAGCCTGTAAAACACATTGTTGTAAGTTGAGTGTGAGCTTGTAAAACACTAGTGATTGAGTGAAATACCCAATTGGTGAATTGGGGAGTGGACGTAGGGTTGGTTAATACCCGAACCACTATAAACCGTTTGTCTTCATTATTCTCATTATTCTTTCCCTCTTCTTTGTTTTTTTTTTACACCAATTTAACCCCCCTTCTTGGTGCCAAGGGCCAACATATATATATATTATTTATATATTAGATGTGAAAAAATAAAATTTCTTATAAAACTGTTATTTAAATATTAAATGTGAATTTCTGATTGTTCTAATTTTATTGCATATTTGATTGCTACTTAAAGTGGTGAAGATCACGAAGATTCTTAAGTCTTGAACACATTCAACTTTACTATAACTTTGTGTAGTAATTACAAAAGGCAAATGAATTTTGGATTTTGAATCTTTTAAAGTTTTTTTTGTAAAAATGGGATTGTCCTTTTTATAATCTTTATGATTAAGTCTCTTAAATGCGATTCCAGTTTTGAGATTCAACAAACCATATGGGCTCGGAGATGAGCTTGAAATTTTACACTCATTAAGCTTACTCATGTGATGTTCTCAAATATCAATGGTATTAACAGTAATTAAGGATAATGAGAATCTCATTTAGTTTTAATAGGGCTCATTGAGTCTTATATCCATGTAAGAAGATCCCTAATTATGCATTATTTTTTTTACAATTATTTATTGACTTGATGAATATCCGCGCATTGTTGCGAAGATAATATTATATAATAGTTCCCATGATATTCTTAAGACATTATAGTATTTAGTAACAAAATATTATATATGCTGTATGATATTTTATAACATAACATAATATTTAGAAGACATTAAATTAAAAAGAGTTTCAAAATATTTTTAGATTTAATTCTTTATTCTTTCATTTTATTTCCATAAAATTCAAAATGAAATAAAGTGAAAATAAGGAAAAAGTTCTTAATTTGAGCATTAGCTTTTGAGAGTATGTGGGAGAAATAAAAAAGAACAAAAATTATCAAAATTTTAAATATCAAAAATAAAATTAGATACATATGTTACATCAATATAATATTCATGTCTTTATCATTAGTTAAAATAAAATCATAAGTACATAACTCTAAGCAAAATAAATTGAGAGAATATTAAAAAGAGCAACCAACATTATATTGAATTTACTCTATTGAACTGAATATTTTAAAGTAATAAATTTATCTGTAATAAGCTGATTCACTTTTCCTCATGCCGCTTATGTAGACTTTGCAAAAACCTTTTTCATCCAAGAAACAATCTAACATTAAATTGCTAGTAACAATTGCAAATGCTTCAAAGGTAAATGTTTGGGTATATTTTTAAAAACTGCATCTATCAAATTTGAATTCTTTGCATTCAAATATAATTGATCATGTTTAGAAACATTCTCTTTCTTTACATTGGATGTCTTTACTTTCAATGATTTTATAAAATAAATAAAAACATAAATAAAAAATGAAAAACTTAAACTTGATCGTAAGATAAAAAAATAAAGGAAACATGAAAAAAGTCAATATAATTTATATTACGCTTACAAAAATGGGCTAGATGCATTCTTTTGTAAGCCCAGTTAAAATGGGCTAGATGCATTCTTTTATAAGGCCCAGTTCGACATCACGGGTCATATCCATTCAACTTGTCATAAGTCCAGTTCGATCTAAGTTTGAGCTCTCAACTTATAGGCTAGCATTGGCTCAGTCCATATACATGCCTCTTCAGCTCATCCATTATTATCCTTATTGGAAGAGATAATCTTCATAAGAAAGGAAATGCCATCCTGATCCAATATAGGAGATAAACATTCCTGCCTAAATAATCCATTTGAATCCCATATAAAGGGTCTCACTAGGTAGTTCAATCATTATATTCTCATATTTACTCTTACTATGTCTCTCAAATTAGCAGTCATAGACTTGAGTATCATAATGGACTTTTAGTAGAAGACTGAATTCCCTTCTCACTTTTACTTATCTTGTAAGACTTGAACCAAAATGACCTAAGCTACCTAACCTTGACCTAGAAGATCCATGGATTGCCCAACTCGCTGCCATATATGACATTATTTGGTGTAGTGAACATGAATCTAAGCTAAATAGCCCTTTACCCCTGAGTCATGGCCTTTTCTACTTATCATAAAATCCTACAATCTCGCAATCATTTAGATGTTTTAGGTCTTGAAACATCCCTATACAAACCAATTTTCCCTTACTCTCTGGGATAATCTAAAAAGACAAGTCTCAAGTAGTGTATAACGCCTAGTCCTAAGACCACTAAAGTATTGTTCACCTTGTAGTTGCTTATGAAGAGTTCACCTTGATATTACAAAAACTCAAACAAACACTCACACAAAATTAACAGCAAGAAGTTATGCCACAAACACCTCTTATAGCCCCAAAATTCCCTACTTGCATTAACTTGGCTAGTTAGGATAACAACAGAATCAACCTGAGAAGTAAGGCTAGCTAAGGGTATTGAGATGTATGATGATATAGAAAAGTCCTTCTATAAACCTGCCGCTAGTCAAGCTATGCATTCAAACAACTTGTTTTTAGACGATGAAATCCTCTAAAAGAAGATAATGAAGACAATTAGACGAGTATAAGGAAAATAACACTTTGCCTTTGATTATCATCCTTACAACCATAACTTTGATTGTCATGCTTACGACTATAACCCACTATCATAGGAGATAAAAAATGAACTAATACCTAAATAATTTAAATTGCTTCTTATTGATAACTACAATGGTTCAACTAATCCCAAAAGTCGTATGTATAAGTTTTGATCCAAACTCGAGTTGCACAATTGCTTTGATGCCCTACTATCCAAAATTTTCTCCATTACCTAAGAAGAAGCAACTCAAAAGTGGTACCAAGACCTGACTCATGGTTTAATCAAAGCTTTACATAACTATCCTAGTTGTTCATGGCTTGATTCATCTCTACCATACCATAAGTTAAGATCTCCTCTAACTTGCATAAGGTCATTTGAAAAGAATGAGAAGCATTATTGGATTACTTGGCCAAGTTTAATAAAGTGGCCATACAAATTAACAATCTTAACTATGAGGTGGCCACTGATGCTATAATCCATAGTTGCAAAAATAGATGCTTATTCAATTCCTTTAGTATTGACCCTCATAGAAACTTTTATGAGCCTATGGATAGGAGTCATAAGTTTATTTGCTTGGATAACAACCTTCAGACTTACTCTTATGATTCGTATAAAAAGCAGGAGGATAAGAGCTAAGGTGGCAACATAAGTGATAGAAGTTGAGCTAGGCACAGAGATTCATGCTCAAGCTCTAGTAGCTCAAATGGCAACTTAGCTTGACATTATAACCTCTCACACCTAGTAGAATTAAGGTCCTCCAATAGATAAAATGGTCAGGGGAAAGAATATTATACCCTTATCCCCTTAAAATCTTATCGACCAAAAATAAAGATAAGTATTATAGCTTCTATTGTGACAATGGGCATGACACAAAAAAGTGTCGAGATTTGAAAAATGAAATTAAAATGTTGGTTTTACAAGGGAGGCTCAAGCAATTCAAAAGCTAGTCATAAGCATCAACATGAGGAAGCTCACAAGGATAAAAGGCCCAATAATAAGCATTATGCTAAGGTGATTAATATGATTGCAAGAGGAACCACGAGAGGAGACAACTCATTTTAAGTAAAAAGGTAGATTCAATAAGTCTACTCTATGAACTGTAAAGCTAATGCAGTCAAGATAATGTTCTACCCATTCACTTTTCCTTCATAAATGATAAAAAGTTATATAGTCCCCATGTAGATGCTTTGATAGTTTAGGGCTAGATTGGAAATTATCTGATCAAATTAATCTAGGTGGATAATGGAAGCTCGCTTAACATGCTAACTGCCACATCCTATAAAGCCTTAGGATAAGATCTCAGCAAGATATGACCAGTTTGGATGCCTCTAACTAGCCTTAGATAAATAAGGATGGTCTCATAGGGTCTGTCAAACTGAATATGAAGCTAAGGGACTCAAATGTTACTAAAAAGTTTAAAGCTGTATGGAGAGTCGTGGATATACCCTTCACTTATAATGCTATTACTGGAATCCCATATGATACAACTGCCTATTCCTCCACCATGTATTTGTCCATGAAGATCTCCTCTAAAAAGGGCATAGTAAATGATTCTCATGCAATATTTTTAACTTAATCCACTGATCTAAAAATCACTATGGATTCCAATATGATGAACTTCATATTTTGATATAGTCCAACATTATCTTTGACCATATGATTATACAAACTGATATTGAACATGAAGTAAATCATATAGAGGAATTTAAGTGATTGAAAATGAATTTGTCCCTCATGTATTTATGAGAAATATATCTTTAGGCCACTCGATAAGTTAGATCGAAGAGATTGCATAGCCATGAGAAAATGAATTGATAAAGATTATCAATGTCATTTTACATCAGTCTACTTAGAGATTGAGATATAATTGAATTATATAAGGATGCCATGATCCATGCCTTATGTTCAATTCAGATGTAATGTGATAAAAAAATTATAATACTATTTTAGATAGCTTAGATCGAATTATGGACATTCACATAATTTAGGTAGTCATAATATCTTGTTAGAGGCTATTTATGACTTGTGGGCCATAAATAGTTTTTGGGCCACTGCGAACATTATATGAACCTACAAAGTCGCACACTTAGAACAAACCCAAAAACAAACTTATTTTACTACTCTCTCTAAAAAATATTATATTAAACATTAAGATACCTATTTTGTTTTAAATGTTAAAACATAATAAGATATTATCTTATTAAGATGTAGAGTTAATTATATATATATATATATATATATATATATATATATATATATATATATATATATATATATATATATAACGAGTGAGTACAGAAAAGATTGAATATAGTCCCCACCATCAAAGCAACAAGTGGCCCTGACAGCGGAGTG